>JAGDQP010009067.1:22815-39767 GCA_022664845.1 Lepisma saccharinum
AATTATCGTCACCACTTCTGCATCATATCAAAGTAATATCGATGTTAAATCAATGTCCATGTAATATCGATCCCATCCGAAATTAACGTATGTCTTGATATCGCCAAAATGCAGCAGTACATGGGGAAGGTGATACGTAAAATTAGTGTGCACACGTACAAGTACGGCCAAATCCAGTCGTATACCTTTAATCGTCTGCATTACGTAAAGGTAGAAAAGAAATATTTCGATACACTCCATGTAGACTTAAAAGATGAACGGGGCCAAAAGATGCCGTTTCAATTTGGAACCTTAAGCATTACATTACACTAAACGAAAACCATGATATCTGAAAGTACTGAAAATAGTTTTTATATTACACTAAGTTCCAATGCAAGTACACAAACGTATACCAAGAATGCACCCACGTATCTTCGTAATATTCTACTCTTTCACATACACTTGAATGATCCATCGTCAGTGGTTGGACTGTGTGAACAACATATACCTCTTACGTTTCAAAATGTTATAGGCAGTGAAAATATCTAGTGGTTTGGAATAGAGGATGTTACCAAGATGAAACACCATATTACACCTGTATGTTATTCTACCATCCAGTAACTACTGGACGAAATGAATACCAACACACCATGGATATAATTTTCCCATTCGAGTACGAAGTAGGTCACAACGACAGATAATATTTGGGCTATTCCTTTGTCACCCATGCTGGCATTTCAATTAGGATTCGAACCTAAAATTAACAGTCTAAAGGCAGGCACCATACAAAAACAACCCTATGTGAGTATTGGGTATCCTCAACAAGTGTTTGCGTATATGGATTAGATTGAGCCGCAATATGTAGGTGATACCAAAGCACTATTACTATGTATTGTAACTATGAGTGATATGAATCAAGACAAAGTGCAAAACATTACTTTCGAAAACGTACATTACTTTCCGTTAGCGAAACTAAGTTTCGATACCATCGGAATCCTATTAAACATCATGCCGGACGAAATTTGCCATTCCCATCCGGAACGTTGACGGTGACACTTCACTTTACACGTCTCTCGAAATGAAAGTGGCTGAACATCGTGGAATCCCTTATTTTGCAGGATCGGCGCATCATTGTGGACATGGTATCTGAAGTTTATTACATGATCTGTTACGATTTGCAATGCCATTCATTAAACAGGATGTAAAAGCCCTTTTACAACAGGGGGATGTGTTAGATAATTGGCCTGTAAAGGAATCAGTAAAGGCGGGGATGCGGGGAGCAGTGTCGGCTTTAAAGACAAAGGCGGAAACAAAGTTGGGGCAGTTGCGTACCGGAAGCGGGAGACGACGGGCACGCAAGCGAGGAATGCGAAGACGTATTGGTCCACCAGTAAAGCGACATAAACGTACAAGTCGTTTAGTTATTTATTATGTCGTTCCTTAGATCCAGTAGTAAAGCATGCTGTTCTAATGAATTATATTTGGTATCTACCCATGACGCAAACCTCCTTTGAATCATCACGAATGGTTGAATACCGACCTATATCCGACCACGACTGTTTGAGACAGAAGAATTGAAATAAGATAGTTTCTATCTATTTAAATCACATTAATTCTTAAGGCCCTTTGCAATGGGAAACGATTACATTACAAACTATAGTGACTTGCCTCATTTGAAAATAGACCAATAATTCTCACTAATGGCCAACAGTTGAACTTGGCTGTCTACAGTTTGTTAATATAGACTGCGGAATGTTTGCTAAATTATTTGAATAATAAAGTCATGATTGATGCTCTACCGGAAGGCAGCTTTTGACCTGAAGGTCTACGTGAACCAATTGTGATTTAGCAATACCTTGTACTAGTTGTCCTAAGATTCGGGAGAAAAATTAACGTAAATAGTTTTGTTGTTTTGATGCTACTGATACTACTTTTGCTATAGATAGCAGTCATGGAAATATTGAAGAATCATCAACCGAGAGAAATGATGAAATATACTTTTTATATATTTATGTTGCTAATTGTTGCACTTGTTGCTAATTCTTTCGAAATGCTTGCTTTTTTCAACAGAATGGGTATTTCAGGCGACCAGCTTGATTTTTCAAATATTAATCACTTCCACTAGTACGGGGCTCTATTATGCACAAGAATTTGACTATTAAATTATAGAAGACCTCCCAAAACTGAAAATACACGGAGAATTCCTGTTTATTTTAGTAAAGCTACTAGTAAAATATAAACGAGGATTTTATGTTACTTTGAAATAAGACCTGTATGTAGATACTAAGTGTAATTATCTATTTTCAGATAATTATATTTGTTTGAGTCATTGACGTTTGCGAGCTAGAACGATCAACTGTGAAATTAGGTGTTTCTTAGTTAGATATCTTTGGATTTTAAATTACTTATATTTTACATTTACGACTATACAATCGCTGTTTATTATTTTTTTGACTATAAATCAAACGTTTTGGACACCTTGGAAAGGTAAAGCTGGTTACACGTAGGACTATCCACCCCACCTCAGTTTGTACCATAGGTCAAGAAAATGTGGAACGCTACCTCCACATTCCCCATGCCGTTCACGGCGCCTGCTCAAAGGACAACTTTCCGTCTTTGATTTTCCTTTGTGAAGAAGTATATTTTCTAATAAGTTGAAAGAAACTGTGGGTGCTGTTCCCAGACAAAATATTTTTTACTGAAACACTTCATTTATTATGTCTTTAATCTAACTATAGCTGAAATAACAATATAAAGATGTGCTCCTTACATATTTGAAAGTGTTTGCATGTGCTCGCAATATTTTATAGTAGTCAAAATTTATTTATGGCTTAGGCAGCTTTGACAGGTTGGAACGATGATATTCATTACTTGCCACTTATCACAATCTTGGCAAGTATAGTCGACGCGTACATTTTGTTGTATTCCCACCTACGTTAGTCGGGGGAGGGGGAACAAATTGATTTGCACTTATAGTGCTCAGGGAGAACACGTTGTTTGCTGATGGAAATTGCCAGTTGAAAGTTGATTTCACATAGATTATTTTGTACAGATTTTTTTAAAAAAATAAAATATCCGTGTTCTGAGCGGGTCATAAGCTTTGATATGCTGTTTGAACGCTGATTGGCTAGAAGAATAATATGAAATAAGAATAAAAGCAACAGAGACATAGAACAACTATCTTAAATAAGGACAGTAATAACAATAATAATAATAGTAATAATAATATTTTTAAAATAACACCTAGTGATCACCAAGTAATAATACCCAACCCAAACACGTGTCTCTAACATTTTGCCAAACGCTTACCATCACTTGCTACTTGTTTATGAAAGGCCGATCGCCGGCAGTTTAACAACTGCTAACCGGGAACGCAAACATTTTTTGTACCGTGCGGAAATTAGCCAAACGCAAGTGTAGGTTTAAACCAAGTCGGCGGAAGTACAGCTGATAAACTAGCACGACAGTTAACTTTACTTAATATTTTATCGTAACAGCCACAGACATAAATATTTTTTACCTCCTACTTATGGTACATGTGCGGCGTGTGTAATAGAGAGTTCCTATTTTTATTTTTTGGGGAAGCGACACGAATATTTTTTTTGAATGTGTATGTAATAATGTCGGAAAACATTGAGAGTACTTTATAAACTATAGTGTTGAAACAATCTTGTTACTATATTTGATCAGTATGGTTTGAACGTATTTTAAAGATATTTTGAAGAAAACGTTTCTCGTAATTACTACTGAATTATTTTCAAGTTCCATTTCCATGAAATTTTGGCGAAGTCCAGAAACTGTGAGGGAGTAAAAAATTATCTCACCATAATTTAATATGTTATTGTACACACTTTGAAACGTATTTTAAGCATACTTTCTACAAATCTTTTTTCGAAATTATTACTGATTTTTTGTTCCATTTTCCTGAAATTTTGAGTCCAGAAAATGTAAGGCAGTAAAAGGTTTATCCCACCATAATTTAATATGTTATTGTTAACATATAGGTTATTGTTATTGATAACACTTTGAAACAAATTTTGTAGAAACCATTTTTGAGATTTTAATCTATTTGTACACTTTGAAATTGATGTTCTGCGCATGCGCAAAGATTGAACTAGATTTTATAAAAGCAACGACTGAACGAACAAACCCTCAGTTTGCCTTTGAAAGCTGAAGTTGACGGACGTATACTACCCTCCTGAAGTCTACCTGAGTTGTTCTACAACTTTGAACTTGGTTTTGTTTATTGAAAATAAATTGCTACTTCTTTCCGATAAAGCTTATTCTTTATATTTGAAGTCAAAAGTTCAGCACAAGTCACTATATTTGAAAACTGAACTGCTAGTTTATTTGTTCGTGATGTGATTGCTTTGAAGAAGAAAAGTTTAGTGGTACCTAGTTCATTTTTTGTGCTGTGACTGCTTTTTGTGAACAAGAAAAGTGAAATATTATTTACTTCATTTTTGTGGTGTCGCTACTTTTGTGAACATGAATTCAATTTGTGTATACTTTTTACAGCAATCAAGTTTTGATCATCTGCAATCAGATTTCTGAGTAAGGAATTCTAATATTTGAGGACATCAACAAGAATGGATTGCATCATGGGACTTACAACTGCCGATCATGTTATCTTGACCGAGGGCTAAAGGATTCGCCGACCCTTTGTCCATGAGTTGATTTATGCCGTTTAGCTGTGCAGGGAATAATACCTAGAAATTCAGGTAACCTTTTTAACTTTTTGTTTCACCTTCGGCTTCTATCCAATTCTGATTCTAACAAGTTTGGTGCATGTCCTCGTGCAAATGAATTAATTCAATTAGGTAACGCTGGCTTCTTTGACTTCCCCTCTAACACTAGGCGGACTTTCCAGCATTATATGTTGTTGACTGAACCCATTGAAGAGCATAATGGGAGAATCCTTCACCCACATCTCGCTTATCTCTTTGACTTGATTCCGGTTGTGAGAGATTATATTCAGGAAGTATATGTTTCTATGAATTCAGATTATTCATTGAATATTCCCCCTCACAGCCGTGAGTACTCTCTCCCCTTTGGAGATTCATTGCCTGTTTCCACTATAACTTCAATGCCTGTTTCAACAATTTCTTTCGGTACTTCTAGTACTACTACTTCCGCTCCTGTTAATGTAGTTATGTCTGTAATAACGCAGACTACATTCGTAACTACGACAAGACCTATTTGCAGCCCGATACCTTCTACTTCTTTTGCTGTACCTTTTACTTCTTTTGCTGCTCCTCCACCTATTGCTTCAACCTCAATGATTGTTGAAAACGAAGATAGTTTTTCTTGTGATACGGACTGTATTCTTTCACCTGGGGGTGATCAGGTATGTGACCAAGCCATGATTACTATGAGGGATGGGGAACTCAACTAAGTCCAAAGACATAAGAAAAAATATTGAATAAAGTTACTGAAGTTCAACAAGATGTATTAGTTAACGAGAAAAACGTAAATTCAGAGATAGTGTAACAGGGAACAGGACGTGATTACTTTGAAATTATAGGTGAACGCGTGCGCGGATTTGGTAATTTTCCAGGGGAAGGTAAAGAAATATCCGTACGTGCGAAAGGCGGAACTCCAGATTAACGCCAGCTGACTATTTTGAGAACAGCTGATAGTGTAATCATTAAGGCTAACATATCCGACCTTATACGCGGACAAGGAAAAAGGAAAGAAAGGGTTAAAGTATATGGAATTCATAGGAAATGATGTTTCTATTTATACGGTTGAAAACGGTGATGACGTCCAATTTGGACGATTCAAAGTGGACGGGGAAGATAAGAAACATCGTACTGCCTATGAATTTACGGATGTTTTTAGAATGGTCATTCATGCATTAACCAGGGTCGCCACGTGCATCTCTATGACACGAATGCCGTAATATCAAATGACCGAGATATTGCCACGATGAGGAGAAAGAATTATTTAGAAACTTGTAGTTTAAAGCTTGTAGAAATCTATGAATGTGATAGGGACCCACAACTAAAGGAAATCCACATATTCGGTATTAAAGATCACTAAAAATATTGAAGGTGGAATAATACTTGAAGACTCTTTTAAGGGAGATAAGACCGAAGTTTACAGATTTCTCTATGAGTGTCCTGAAGACAAGATTATTCGATATATCGACATATGCATTGTATATCCATAGGTCATGAAAAAGAGACCTCTCCCTATTTGTAAGCCTACCATTTATCGAGGGAAAGTATGTGCTATTCCCAAACGAATTCACGGAGTTGTTTTATGCAAGCTTCTTCCTCCTCAAGATCTTGCTATTCCTTTGCTTCCGTATAATACGAATTTACGTTCATACGTATTTGGCCTCTGTCGTACTTGTATAGAGGAAATGAATAGTAAGGATTGTAACCATACTCATGACCGACGCTGTTTCACCGGCACGTCTTGCACTCCAGAATTGCATGATATTGTAAAGAAAGGGTATAACGTTCTTGATACTTATGAAAATAACGAGTCGAAAATGAAAGAGGGATTATTTGAAGATTATGTTAATAACTTCTTGCAGATAAAACAGGAAACTTCTGGTTTTCCATTTCAGTGTAATAGTGAGGAGGAAAAGCAGAAATATATTGAGGAGTATGCTGAGCATGAAGGTATAAAACTTAATCCCGATAACGTCAGTAAAAACCCTGGTTTGCACTATATTGCAAAACTATTCTAAAATTATATGTTTGAGAAGTGGGGAATGACAACTGATTTAGCACAGACCAGGGTAGTTAATCATGCTAAGTCATTCCTGGATATTCTCGGAACACCTCACTTTGAAGTACAAAATGTACTTCTGATCAGTAATAACATACAGGGATATAGAAAATGTCAGTACTCCTAATTCCTTTTCCAATGTTATTTTGTCAGCCTTTATTTCATCATGGGCTTGATTGAAATTTTATAGTTTATTGGAATAAGTGGGAATAGAAAATGCTCCCTACTCAGATAATCAAATCAAATCAAAAGTTATGGGTTAGAATCAATAGAAGAATGGAACGGAAATGGAGCCCACGCTCCGACTTCTAAGGTGCGAAACATCATATAATTTCTTCCATGATTTCTTACTTCGAAAAGGAATATACATTTTTCATAAGTAATTATTGCACTGCTGATCTGCCCTGAGCTCTTAAGAACGAATTGGAAAATTTTCTACTATTGTCTTGCTTAACATGTCTGACATTACTACAAAAAGTATAAATGATATATTTTCCTAGATGCACCAGGATGCACAGCATACCTGAAATATTAGTACAGCAGGTACAAGTGCGATGTCCATTTCGAAACGGGTTCTTCTGCAAGAATTTTGAAATTGCGATATTGGCATTGCCCAATTCTCTTTATCACTTTCGAACACATTAGTAAGATTTTGCAATTTCAAAAGTCTTCAAATTCATTTTAAACTCGTGAGAAAATAAAGAGCAGAAACATAATTAACTGTAAAAATTGTATATAATTTTATATCTTCCAATAATATTTTCCAACCGTAAAATATTGGTAAACTACTACTTTCTCCAACTATTTTTTTTAAAGATAGCTACACATTTTCCCTAGCGTTTAAAAATAAGAAGCGTATAGCAAGTGTTTGTGTTAATTTCCTAACAATTATAGTACTTGGACAAGGACAAGTTTCGAAATAGACGCCTGGAAAGATATTTGCTATTCTCTGTGATTTTCACATAACAGGTGCATAATATGAAACTGGAATTTATGTACAGAAAAGACACAGTGATTGGATGACAATGCTAAGAACTATTTTATTCGAAGTATTGGCCATCGCTTTTACATTTCTGCCATCGTTCCAGTAATGTGTGGATGCCAGACAAAAAAAAAACGTGCCTCTTATGCTGCAAACCAGTCATCAAGCCATTTTCGTACATTTTCGTAAGATGTAAAGCACTGGTCAGCAAGTGTGGGTCCCATGGATGCAAATAAGAGAAAATTGGAAAGCGCCAGGTCTGGTGAGTAACCCGCATGCGGAAGGATTTCCCCGCCAAACGTCGCAATCGTTTCCTTGACCGGTTTTTGCTGTGTCGGAGGGTGCATTATCGTGAAGCACATTAACTTTGTTGTGTTTGGTCATATTCTGGTTGTTTTTCAAACAAAGCTTTATGTAAATCGATCATTTGTTGTCGGTAACGTTGGGTATTAACGGTTTCGCCAGGTTTCAGCAGTTCATAATAGATCACTCCCTTCTGATTCCACCAAACACGAAGCATTGTCATCCGTCCATAGCGATTTGGTCTTGCAGTCAATATCGCCGGTTCTCCTGGAGTTACCCATTATCTTTTATGCTTATGATTCTCGAAATAGATCGACCTTTCGTCACCAGTCACAATTCGATGGAGAAATGATTTCCTTTTGTACCTGCCGAGCAGAATTTCGCAAGTGTTTTTTCGGTTTTCCTGCTGTCGTTTAGTCAATGCATGTGGAACCCATTTTCTCACCTTCTGAATCTTGCCCATGGATTTTAAACGTATGGAAACTGCTTCTTGTGTCAAACTTAATTGATCCGCGAGTTGTTGTTCCGTTTGAGTGACGTCCTCATCCAACAAAACTTGCAATTCGCTGTCTGCAAACTTTTTCGGTTATCTTCCACGTTCTTCGTTACTAACGTCAAAATCGCCACTTTTAAATTTTGTAAAAAACGCATAACACTGTGACTTACCAAGAGCATAATCACCGTAAGCTTCGACAAGCATGCGATGCGATTCTTCAGCAGTTTTCTTCAAATGGTAAGAAAAATCAATGCTGTCCGCACATCGTAGTTTGTAGGTACAAATTGCGCCATGTTCAACGCTATTAAACACTACACTATGACATGAAACTTGTCTGGTTGTGAGTCGAGAATCGTTATCAGCAGTCAAAACAAGCAAGTGGCGCCAAGGATGTAGTTTTACGGTAACCACAGTGACAGCTAACGCCGTCTATGCATAAATTCCGGTTTCATATTTACACACCTTTTATATCTAAAGTTTACTAATTCCACATTTTTGTTACGTTTGTTTTGGCATGCTTTGAAGTACGTTACTTTTGTTTTATTAATATTGTTGATAATAATTTTTATACGATGCTTAAAAATTATATTTGTTTCAAAAACAAGCAAGCTAGTCTTGGTCTCATCAACACCATTTTTTTTACGTTTTTTTTTCACTTGTATTACTTATACGTATACTGAAATACGTATATAATAGCATATATTGGTCATGTTATTCTTTAGGGTACCTAAGGAAATACCTCATATTGTTAAGGAACATGAGGGCCTATTGTTGTTTTATGTCTTTCGCATATTAGAGTCAATATGCATTATTTATAATTTTCGTGAGTCCCAAACTAGCCACCAGAATGAAATCTTCTGCAAGAAGCACTGTCTGTTTTATATTTGGGGAGATCTCATTAACCTATTTAATTTATCTTAAAACGATATCCGAACTTATGAAGAAGTCTCCTGTGATATAAGCAACCTGATAAACAGTTGTTTTTAGCGCTTTCGTTAATATGAAACATGCTATATCCTGTATACTAGGTGAATGTGAAAGATATAGCACACCTATAGGCCTCTGACCAAGATTAAACCAATATTTCCTCAGTGTTCAGACGTTATTAATCTCGCCGTTTTTTATGGTTATCCTAATGTGGGCCGTTCTCCACAAGTGAATAATTGCTTGTTAAGATAAGTCAGTATAGCACTTCGATCGTGGTCGGTGACGCAGTAACTAGTCCGTCTCAGGAATCTTACTTGTGCGCTTGCCTGTAGTCGGATGATAGTTCCAATAAATTTAACAGTAGGACTGAGACGGCATGGTATCGTCAGGGACTTCAAAACTGCTTTATTCAAAAATGCATATTTCAAAGTTGCGTATATGTAATGTATTCCTCGCAGGAAGTAGACGATTTCCAGAAACTCTCTGAAGTAATAGCTGGTCAAAATTAGAACGAATAGGAAGAATTTCCAACAGGTAATAATAATCCCTCTGGGGAAAGTGGATATGCAAAACAGCTTTGATATGACAAAGAATTTTAAAAGAAATTAGTGGTTCCATAACGAAAAGGGATAAGAATTACGTACTTTCAACGAATGATTTTGTTTATTTGATATCAACGAGAGAGAATAACATTGCAGTTTGGATGGTGGTGATTATGTATGTCGTATTTACTCATACGGAAAATCGTCTAATACATCCTTATTTCGACCTACGACAATCGCCTGGTCCACTGCGCACCCATTGCACAATTTTGCATGTATTTTTGGATATAGTAGGTTTGAAGTTTATGACGCTACCATGCCTCCTCAGCTCTACTGTGCCAGATATTGGGAATTTCAAGCTCCAAAAATTCATTTTCTTACGCTTCGCCAGCCTGTAGCTCCGAAACGTGGGTGAATTTCCACACCAGTCACTAAGATTTTTTCCCTTATCTTCCCTATCCCTGAACTGTACCGCTTCCATCGCCGAAGTTTGTCTATTGAATTTTTTACACCCTGTGTATGAACGTATGGAAGGTGTATCAAAAATTTAAGGGTTTCCAACTTCGAACCCAAAGTCGACGCCTAACAATAGGTACTCTGGAACGCCTGGAGCAATTTCAACCAAACTTTGTACACATATCACTTACAATCTGTAAAAAAAAAACTGTAGGGGGTGAGAAGAGAGTGCCATGTAAAATTATCAAAAACGACCGACAGACATTAATGTCGAATCTATAGTTTTCGGGGTCGCTGAAATGAATAGTGACACTCACACTCCCGATGCCGTTTAAGTCCAATTTCAGCCCTCATCGGCATGGAAGGTGATGAGGGGTGAAAAATAAAATGTCCAAAATGACATCGATAGAATTCATTCCTTTTTCCTGCCTAACAGAAGATTGGGATAAACAAATACCCGAGTAACGCCGGGTAATGAGCTAGTCCTTGATAAATCAAGAAGGATGCATTCAATGAAAATTTCGTTTCCGGAAATTCGTTTCCAACATCATGGTGGATATCAGGAGTGAGAACACGATGTCACCGAGTTATCAATGTTGCCAACTTGGAATAATGTGAAAAAATTTCAAGTGGCACTACGTTATGTTATTTAGTATTTTGCATCTTTTAGTGATGGTAACATACGTAAAGCACACATCACAGTGATGCAAACTATGGATAAGATAGAGACGTTTTCGCGATCTTATACAAACTACGCATTGTATTAGGATATTTCATTTCATGCCTTATCCTCTCTTCTACCAGAGGTCGTAGGATTGATCTCTGGTCATACCATGTGGACTTTGTGGCGGTCAAACACCGTATGGGCGTGTTTTCTCGGAGTTCTCCCGTTTCCTCCCGCTTTCTTCATTCCACCAATTCATTCCATCATTATCCATCCGACCTGAGCCATAGTTGCCTAAAGGCCTTGAATTCATTAATGCCTTATCCATAATTTGCAACATTGCTGCGTATGCTTCGCGTATGTTATTTTTCATCTCTAGAGGATTCCAAATACCCAATAACATCACGTAGTGCCATTTGAAAAATGTAAATGTTTCACCAGGCTGGCAACACTGAGAAACCATTGACATTGTGTTTTTACTCCTGATATCCACCGTGCTGTTAGAAACAAATTTCCTGAAACAAATATTTTATTCAATGTGCCGTTTCTGATTTATCAAGCATTGTCGTCGACCTTAGGCTCCAAGTTGGAAACGTATCTCCACAATGAATCGGAATATCAACCGCGTTTAATAGGAACTTCTTTCTTATTTTAATATTCGCAATCACCTCTTAGATTTTTGCATTTGAATTTATCTCATGGTCATTAGGCATCTATGACTCAGGCCAGGATACCGAATACTGTATTTCGACTTGAAACTTCGAGACATAGAGGGTCGGAACTAACTAACGCTTCATTTCTGTAGCATTTTCGCTTCGCCAACATATGAAACACTTCATTGCTTGCTGATCATGGCCTAACAGATACTGAGACACCACTAGCATTGACGTGACCATCTAACGCCTCATTTCGTTCGGCTCAGATCGTTTAGCCCTTAAACTTTGAGATACAAAGGTTTACCTGGATGAAACTTCCTTATACAGGTATTTATACCGTAACTTCGACTTGTATAGGTTCCCAAGCAGGAGATTTCGAGTGATTAGGGTTGAACGACACGTCCAGAAACAACAAAATTTCGAATTATCGAGTTTTTTACTTAACAACATTCGACTTGTAGAGTTAAATCAACATGGAGTGGAATAGGGAAGATGAAGGGGATGAATAAAATTCGAGATATCAAGGAATTCGAGTTATCGAGGTTGCACTGTAGTATCACCAATAGAGCGTGATTACTACTTCCTTGCGGTAATCTAACATTTTTTGTCCAAACTGATGCATCCTTGTCTGATGTCAGACGAATGCAAGTAAATAGTAATCACATTCTTATTGCCTTGTGGTTCCTGGTTATTTCGGATATCACATTAACCATGTTTACATGGGGAACTTTTCCATTTATTTTAATCCCAATCAAAATCATGGACTAACATATAACACGAATTCGGAAGGATTTGTCAGCAATATCAAAACATTCAAATATCAATCCAAAGATTTCATTATGCAAGTAAGTTGTGGATACGTCCAGCCCAAGGGAATCCGAAAACGTTTCTAAACTGTCACAGTTCCATTTTTTTGTTCATTTTAAATTTCTGTGGCTTAATAGGTTTATTGACCTGACGCCTGTTTGACATCATGTGCGATTGTATTTATTAGAAAGTATATATCGTTATCTTGGAACCAGAAGCTACTGTACTATGTTCACTTTTGCTACTTTTGAGAAAAACAGTTCTAAAATTTGAGGTTCCATTTAAAGCCTGTATGAATTAATTTCATTTCTAACGTTTCTAGTTACTTGTAGGTCGTTTTGTGAGATATTATTTTGGGGGTTGACGTCCTTCACTACAATGTCTTTGAATGCAGTATTAACTCCACTTTGCCTTCTGGTTCCAAGGTGACGCTATATTTTCTGCAAAGTTGAAAATGAGTCAACACAGCATTTTTCCTTGCCAATAATATGTTCACTTAAAATTCTAACGACTTTTCTTGTTTAACCACATTTTCAAGGAGTAAAGAAAGTGGGAAATGATCACGAAGCAGCTCTTGTTATTTTAAGAAGGAAAAAGGGCAGATTTTCTTTCTATTCCTAACGATTAAAGTATAACAGGACCACTTCGCTTATTATTGCTTAGTCGCCAATATCAATGAGGCATGTATAATTCCCAATCTGGTTGAAATGTTGAACAATGGAGCATTTATTAGTAACTGTCCGAACCCTATCAATAACAATGTAGGTTAATTATCGAGATATTTCATTGAAGTCAAGAAAATAGAGAAGAATCAAATCTGTTGCTAGTAAACGTACTTTAGCAACTGCAACATTATAAGTGATACACAGAAATATTAAAATTTGCAAGTAACAAATTTTAAACTTTCGAACATCTATTTCCGTTTCCAAAGTATTTTTAATTATTTATCAATTTGTGATTGTGTGACTAAATTAAACCTAGATTTAAACTTCACGTTATTTTAATGGTATCTAAGGTTACATCATTTACATCCTTTATTGTCTGTATAATAGTCGATGAATATACATCATTTTGTAAGGTAGTAATGCTCAGCAACATTTTTCCTAAGAACAGAGCATCTTTTACTGGCGAAAGTAAGATCTATGAATATGTCTAGATTCTTCTGTTTCTCTTCTGCAATGGGAAATGGACATATTAGTCGATACCACAAACCCTGATATCACAATCAAGATATATTTATAAAAAACAATTTCTAGTTTATTAAAATAAATTGACAAGGTTATATAATTATTAAGTCTGGGAAAAAGTTCGTGGCGTTTCCCCGAAAGATGGCGTCAATTGCAAATACGTCAGGAAACACATATCGCAGCGCCACCATTAAACGCTCGTTCAGAAGGTGACACTTTGAACGTTACTCTGAGTGTATAAACAGCGAAATTGGTGCAGTGGTTGGAAAGTTGTTTGCGTGTGAAAATGGAGAACAGTAATGTCAAATTGCGCTATATTTTGTAATATTATTACGACAAATGGAAGAACGCTCCACAGGCGTGGAAAAAAATGTGCTGTGTACGGAGAAGGCACTTTATCAAAATCTACTGCGCGGAAATGATTCGCTCGCTTTCGTTCTGATAAATTTGATGTGAAAGATGAGCCACGCTCCGGTCGTCCAATCACTGAAAAAGCTGATGAAATTCTTGAAAAGGTCCAGCAAGATAAGCATATCAGCAGTGTCGATATTGGAGCTAGGCATTGACACAAAACTGTGTTGAACCATTTACACAAAGCTGGCTCCAAAAAGAAGCTCGATGTATGGGTTCCGCATGAGTTGAGCGAGAAAAACGTGATAGACCGAATGAACATCGGCGATGCGCTGCTGAAACGCTATGGAAACGAGCCATTTCTGAAACGTGTCATAGCCAGTGATAAAAAAATGGATAACGTACGACAATCGGAAGCGTAAAAGATCGTGGAGAAGGGATATTGAGCCGTCACAAGCGTTCGCGAAGCCCGGATTGACGCCGAACAAGGTGATGCTGTGTGTGTGGTGGGACTGGAATAGAATCGTCCACCATGAGTTGAACAAACGATTAATTCTCAACTCTACTGTGAACAACTAGAGAGATTACGCCAGACAATTGAAAGAAAACGGCCCGAATTGAATAATAGGAAAGGTGTTATCTGTCATCATGACAACGCCCGACCACATACTTCGTTGATGACCCGTCAAAAATGCGCGAGCTTGGTTGGGAAGTTTTGATGCATCCACCGTATAGTCCAGACATAGCACCCTCGGACTATCACTTGTTCCGATCTCTGCAGAACTCTCTCAATGGAATTAAGCTGGTTTCACAAGAAGTCTGTGAAAACCACTTGATTTAGATTTCAAGCAGAAACCACATAAGGTCTTCACCGATGGCATCATGGCTCTACCCGCAACATTGCGAAACATTGTCGATAATAATGGAGCATATTTGGTTTAAATAAATTCATTTGCATCCTATAAGAAAACCAGTTGAAATTTACTACAAAACGCCACGAACTTTTTCCAAGACCCAATAATTAACGCAAAAATCGATAAGATATGATAACATTATTGTATCTTTAACAGAGTCTTCCTCAGACTAAAATTAAAAGCTCGACACAACTGAAAATAATCAGAAACGTTGTTACTTGAAAGCCTGGGTAGATCAACTTCTTAAACTAACATAACTAATAGTTTGATGTGCCTAGACTTTAAAACTCACACTGTTTATTATTTACATTCAGTTGTGTCGAGTTTCTTAGTTTCAATCTGAGGAAGGCTCTGCAAGATAGCTGAAACTGTTACAACATAGTGTTCGTTGCATTAAGTATATAACCATGTCAGCTTATTTTAATAAATAACTTAATGAATACAGAGCTTGATTGTAATTATATCCATGTTGCTTCTAAGTAGACATACCACTTTAACTCAATCTAAGATGATATAATAATCTAATTGTATGCAGTTGATTGTATAGAGTTAATAGATTTCTTACAGATAGTCTTACAAGGAACAATCATACTGACAGGACATCTGACTACTACGGTCGCGGCCAAAACTTTACTTGAAAGAATTTTCTTTCTCATTAGGGATTTTCGAAGGATTGTTATTACCACAGTCATACTTAAATGAATAATCTGTGATTTTCGTCTTTATCGAGTACGTAAATTTTAAGGAAAGGACGGGGACCACTAAAATAGGATCAGAACTATGCTCGTGATTGGGTTCGAGGCAGAGTGCTTATGCAGAGAGTCGAGGGATAATGGTGAACGATGCTTAATACAAATCCTGCTGAATATATGTCGCAAATACTACTTATCCAAGTCATCTTGGCATTGGTTTCTTTCTTTCCGACCTTAAGAACTATCAGAAAATGGAGTCAAAGTAATAGTTTTCCCTACCTTTCGGGTCATGAGGAGGCCAACAGTGTATTGTTCATCTTTACTGAGATCTACAGGGTACGATAGGAGAAACCTAATAGAATGAAGAAGAGCTGCCCGTTTTAGAGCCAAACTCATAGTTTTCTTCAGCCTTTCAGACCATAAGATCTCCAACGGTGTATGGCTCACCTCATCAGACTTGTTATTAACATCAATGGGGTACATATGGAGAATATTAAACGAATGATAAGGACCTGCCAGTTTAAGAGTCAGTCATAATTTTCCACACCTTTCATTTTAATTTGTCTAAAAGATGCAAATTTTATATATTTCATGATTAGTGAAATAGGTTAGGTAAATTTAATATAGTTCTACAGTTATTTCAATGTAACTTACGTAGGCCTACAATATATTTTGGTATATAGTTAGGTTAGAGATATGTTAGATTATAACGAGTCATTATGATATCAGAGGGAGTACCTAAAGTCCATCAAGCTCAACGATCCCAAAGAGGGATAGTTTTGCAACATTATTTGCACAGTACATTTACAATCACCTGTATTATGTTCAACCTACATTCTACAATGATGCAAATTGAAAAAAAAAAATAGCTTCGTTCGAGACTTTCTTTTCTTAATCTCTTACTAATGATTTCGTTAAAATGTTAGTGACATAACCGATAACGCTTCTTTATGGGGTTGGACTTTACATACTTCCCCGAATCGTTCACTTAATTACATTAATATGAGGTTACTTTATAGCAGCGTAGTTCTAAGATTAACTAAGTATAAATTAGTTACCTTATGTTTCATTTTGGTGTGTGCTAGGACAGGTTAGATAAGATGAGGTGTTACGGTATTCAGGGGAGTATTTAAAAAGTCGATCCTAGTTTTATATTAGTTCAAATTAACTGTTCGATTTCGTGAATAATGCTCGATGCATGATATAGGAAAGCCTAAATAGATTTTGCACATTATTTTCTGATGAAACAATATTC
>JAGDQP010009067.1:40962-60629 GCA_022664845.1 Lepisma saccharinum
TTCCTTTACGTTTCGTACCTTGAAATAATTCTTTTAAATTGCGCGGCATAACTATGACAATCTACACCTTAGCAATAAGAATTCAGACATCCTCTCAAAGTGAAAAGCCTTCCGTAAACCTTGTTTGGAAGTAACTTTAGGGAAAAGAATTTGTAAGACAAGATATTTATCTTTAATTCACATTACGATAGGAGGATAGTCTAATATCAGCTTACTTTAGAAATTAACTAAGTCCTACTTGAATGCAAGTGTCACATGTTTTCTTAATACGGGGTTGTCAACTATAAAACAGGAACTCTGCGTGTGATTTCTATGAAGCTCGCTCTTCGAAATTAGCTGCTACGTCATAATAGTTTGGTCGAGATAATTTTCCCTTGAATGAGAGAGAGTCGAAAAGTTTACACATGATTAAATGGAAAATACCACAGCAATTGCGTATGGTGTGAATACAAGCAACTGAAGAGGAGTAAAATCCAAGTTCATTCATATGTGGAATAAAACATGTTCTTCTTAATAGAGCTGATTGATTGTATCAACATACCAAATACTGAAACTCTTGAAGCGAGCAAAAATGTGTGGTTTGGTTGACTCTCTCACCCATTGAGAGGTGAAAAAACGTTTTTCCTGATTAAAGGTATGATAATTAAAAATTCCAGAAATATTTGAAGTAAAAATACTTGATTGTATTTTCAGCTTAACTGAGCATGGAATTTTTAGGAAACACATTTCATGATTGAAAGTGGATCAATGCTTGTGCAGCGAGAAAAAAAGTATCCTACTTGTCAAGACATGTATCTCTTACCTCAGAGGTTGTATAGGCTCGTTCACCAGGTCATTTTCTAGCGTCAGAATCTGGAGAGGTTCACTGACTAAATCATTTTTTTGGAAAGGGTTGTAATTTTATATTCGGAATGGCTAATAGGATGCGAGTTTATAGAACATTCATAAATTCGAATGTAAGCATAAGGTAAAACAATGTTTTATCATTCTAGTTTGAGTTTCGGTACTTAGTACATCGTACTTACACAAGTATGAACGTTGTACTTGGTCAAGTGTAAAATTTTGTAGCTGAGTCTTCTGCTTCTACGAAACATTTTGGTAAGGCTTCTTTTTATTTATGTTCATTAGAGAGAGTTCTGGATAAGGGAGATAGAGTTTCAAACACACTTGCGTTGTGGAAGGACGATACAGTAGAGTCCCGAAAACTCGGCCTCATGTGGACCGAAGGGTGACCGAGTTTGTGAAAATGCCGGGTTATCGGGAATGGAATAAAAAGGGATAAGTACGAGTGTTTCCTCAGAAAATACAGTACTGTACTTCTATGTATTGTTTGCCTGAGAATACAACAGAGAATAAACTGCCCAAATACCCTTAAACAAAGGAAAAGTACGTACTTTATGAAGGCATAGTGCCTTTACTACATGAAAATAAAAATTAATGAATACACAGTGTACAGTAATTTACCTGATAGGACAGACCTCAGAAAAATACTTTATAGAGGCATAAAGCTGTCCATAATGAAAAATAATTAGCCAACTTTGCAAAAACTGGCTACATTTTCGAAAGAAATGCGTAATGTCATGCTGTCTTCCGCACTGCACTATGCGTTCTGCTGCTTCATCACGAAGACGACGAAGGAACAGTAAGTCCATTACCGACGCACCTTGTTGTTCAAAATACTGAAGGGCGGCTTCGACAGCCTTTAGTCCCTCACTATGTGATATTTTAGGAGCTTGTACGGTGGTGTCCTCAACGTCAACGTCTTTATCATTTCCGGCATTTTTTCATTAACTGTGACAGCAGCAAAAATTTCTGCATTAGTCAAAATGTCTTGTTCGGTATCATTATGAAACTACTGTTCGACGTCATTGTCATCGTCTTCTGAACATCCAGGAATTGATTTCAGGAGTAAGTTTACATTTTCTGCATTATCATGTTCAACGAACTCATTTCCCTCTTGATCAAGGAGTTTTCGCCAGGAACGAACTAGTGTTAATGACTCTATCTCGTTCCAGACGTCCGCCACCCATCCAACAACATCCTATAGGTTAATTTTCTTTAAGTTCTGGATAAGACCTTGACCATCATCGCTTGCAGAAAGAAGGGAGGATAACAGCTTGCGCCTATTTCTTCTCTTGACACTAACCAATACTCCTTGGTACATTGGCTGGCATAACGCTGTGACATTGGGTGGTAAAAACATTGCCCGTATGTCCCCATTTTTTAACTCTTCAATGTCTGGGTGCGAAAACGCGTTGCCCAAATCAGAATAGCCTTTCTTGGCAGGTTTTTAGATTTTAAAAACTGCTCAACGGATTGAAAAAATTCTTCATGGAAACTTTCTTTGAAAATTGCACAGTTCATCCAGGCATGTGACTGGTTTCGGTACCACACTGAAAGTTTATCCACTTCAATGTGCTTAAACGCACGTAGTTTCTTTGATTTTCCTATGAGGCCAATTTTTAATTTCTGCTCACCAGTTGCATTACTGCATGCTAGGATTGTTTGTTACCCTCTCCTTGCTCCATTTAAAACCTGGGGCTAACTATTCTTCCTTGAAAGCAAGACTTTTCGCTGGTAACAGTTTATAATTTTACAAATCTTCAGTAAATTTGTGGTTACAGTTTCATCACAATTGTACAGTTGTTCTCTGGTAAAACCTTCAAATTCGATAAATTTCTGAAAGTTTTCCTTAAACTGAGACATACCCTCCGTGTACCCATATAGTTTTTCTCCAAAATACTAAGCTGCCGGACTCCATAGCGTTTCTTCCAGCGATCAAGCCAGCCAGTGCTTGCGACAAACTTAGTATCGTTGTCTTTTGAAAATTCTTCATAAAATTTCAAGGCCTTCTCTTGCAAGATTGGCACACTAATTGGCGTGGCCTTCTCTCTTGTTTGGCGAAACCAAAGGTAAAGTGCTTCATTTACATAATTAAAGTCACTTTCCTTCATACTTCTCCTTTCTTTCGATGTTTCTGTACACATTCTCTTAATACACCACAACTCGATTTCCGTCCGCTTCTTCTTCCAGTCTCCAATCGTACTTTTGCCGACTCCCAAGTCCTTAGCCACTGCACTGACACTTTCTACCTTATCCAGTCTCTATAATGACCGCAACTCTTGCTCCAAAGATAAGTTCACTTGTTTTCTTTTAACGGAAGATGCTGTCGCAGAGTACTGTCCAGCACCCACAAACTTTGAAACAGCCCTGAGCGCAAAGTCACTCACATCGAGTTACGAAACGCGGTTAAGAAATCGACTAACCCTGGCAAAGGCTGCAGGTAGACTGAACGGCTGAGCGCGCGCAGGCACCAGACAAGTAGTGGAGGAGTGGGAATATGACGCGAGACAAAGGAATGCGTGAGATTGAACGGGTCTGCGTGCGTTTTTTTCGCCCTATCAGGATGTGACCGAGTTATACGGACTGCCGGGTTATCGAGTGCCGAGTTTTCGGGACTCTACTGTAACAAACATTGTTAGTCCTAATTTTAAACAGGCTTTTCTTCCTTACTTACGGGTTGGATGCATAGTCAATTGAAAGAAATATTAGAGTTAATTTTCTTGCTTGCTTGCAATTTGTATGGATAGTCAATTAAAAAACAAATATGTTCACTAATTTTTGAATGAGCCTTGCATTGTGATAGTACAATAATTCTTTAAACAGGGTTTTCTTGCTTACTTAGGATTTGACTGCGTAGTTGTTTGAAGTAAATGTGTGGCTAATTTTCAATGACGCTTGCATTGTGCTCACAAAATAATTTTTAAACACTTTTCTTGCTTCCTTAGGATTTAGCTACATAGACAATTGAAATAAATATTAGGGGCAATTTTTTTGCTTGTTTACTTTCGATTTGGGTGAGTACTTCATTGATACAAATATTAGGGCTAATTTTGAATGACGCTTGCCTTCTGGGAAGAGGGTTAGAGCTTCATTGTTAGAGCTATTTAAAAAATGTTTTTCTTGTTTGAGATTTTGGTTCCTCGTTAATTCAATCCACTTATCAAGGTTAATTTTCAAACATGGTTTGGTTGCTTCCTTGTGATTTGGGTGAGTAGTCAATTGAAAGAAATATTACGGATAGTTTTGTTGCTTGCTTGCTTGCGATTCGGGTGCATAGTCAACTGAAACAAATATCAGGGCTAATTTTAATTCACACTTGCGTTTCGAAGGAGGAAAAGCAACATTGTTAGAGCTATTTTTGAAATCTCGTTTTCCTTGCTTCAGATTTGAGTGCCTAGTTAATTAAAAACACGCTTTGCTTACTTCCTTGCAGTCAATTGAAACAAATATTACAACTAATTTTCAATGAGGCTTGCGTTGTGGAAAGGGGAAAAAAGAAACATTGTTAGACCTATTTAAACACACTTTTCTTGCTTGTGGTTTAGTTGCATAGTTAATTGAAACAAGTCAACAACTTTGAGACGATGTGTGCAGAACATTGTAGGGATATTCACACGGCATTCTTAGGATGACACAGTACATTGTAATGATATCTACATCAGATTCAGAAGATGTAACACTACATTGTAGTGATATTCACATGACATTCAGAGAATGTCCTCAGCACATTGTAGGGATATTTACAGCACATTCAGAAGATGTCCACGACACATTGTTGGGATATTCACATCACATTCAGAGGATGTTCCAAGTACATTGTAGGAATATTCACATAACATTCAGATGATGTCTACAGCACATTGGAGCGATATCCACACTGCATTCAAAGGATCTCCAGGCAGTGTATTTTGAGAATATTCACTGTATACTTTGAGGGATATTGCTTTTCTCACAAAAGAAGTTGTACAAATATTGCTTATTTGATAGTTTCTGTGATTTTTTGTGTAGAATGTGAGTGAACATGTAAAGCTAATTGTTTAATTAGGGGTTAATATTAATGAAGCTTATTTTTTCGTTTCAGATTTTAATTTGCTCCTTGTACGAAGGGAACTTTAGTGAGTTTTCCACTTTTTGCTGTAAAAGGAATATCTGAATTGGTAATTAGATTTTTATAAAGGAATCTTGATTCATAATGTATTTCTATTAAATAATGTTGCCTAAACGTTGTTTCATATGATTGCTAAAATGATATTGTATTTGAGATTTTTAAAAAGTTGCGCCCAAAGTTGATTCATAAGAATTTTTAAATGATATCGTATGTGTTAGGTAGATAAGCGATTGTTGGGTTAACGCTGTTTGATATGATTTTTTAAAATGAATGTTGGTTGATAAGGAAATATAGAGCGAACGTTGTTTTCAACTAGGATTTTATAAATTAATGTTGTTTCAAGTGAAATTTTATAATGCAATGTTGAAACAATGTTTTTATATTAAATTTTATAATTGAATGTTGCTCTCATCTAACATTATATTAAGGATATTGTACTTGCATTAAAATTATTATATGAAAAGGAAGAGTTTTCATCTATTATTTAACTGAGCTTGATTTTCAATTGAATATTGTTTTTATTAGGATTTCATTTGAATACCTTCTATTTTATCATTGATAAAGTTAATGTAAGTAAGCAATATAACGAATTTATCACTTTGATTTCATTTATCTGTAATGTCAATGGTAAAAGGATAATACTAATTTATTGTTCTTATAATTTCAGCAAGATGAGTGAACTGTTGAATGCTGTCGATAGCCTATTGAGACGTGAAGCTGAAGTCGGATATGGAGACAAGGAGAGAATGCTTTACACATGTAGAGAGGTATATAACTACGTAGTCCTGTATTATCCAATCTATATCCTTTCATCGACACCCTTTGTGATTAATCTAGGGGGATGCAAATGTATATAATTCCATTTTGGCTGCGTGTGGGAGCAAGATTTTTTCATTAATTTATGTATGGGAGATCTTTCTATAGAGAAAAAATTGACGACTAGGCTGGCAGCATTATTTCATCTTAGTAAATTCAGTGGATGAGGAAGGAGGGAAAGTAGTTGAGCCAGTAATGACTACGCTCTTAGGCTTACTACCTTATGTGGAGAGTGCTGATTCAGAGAGTTATGTTCGTCTGAATGAAGATCAATCTCTGACCATCATTCCTCGCAGGTCTCTCACTCCTTTCACATTCACTCCGTCTTCTAATGTAGATAATGCTATCAGCCAATGTGCTTCACTTGCACTACAATCACCACCTCACTACCAAACACATTGATTTGTGTACTTCCTAATTCCACCATTTATTATACCACCAATGGAATTTGTTCTCGTACCATATCCTCATCCTCTGCACTCATGTAACCTCCACCACCAATTGGTCCTATCCCCATTACATCTATAGAGGAACATCTTCCCCCTACGTCTACC
Source organism: Lepisma saccharinum (assembly GCA_022664845.1). Classification (NCBI taxonomy): domain Eukaryota; kingdom Metazoa; phylum Arthropoda; class Insecta; order Zygentoma; family Lepismatidae; genus Lepisma; species Lepisma saccharinum. Next base: position 47,284 of record JAGDQP010009067.1, read on the forward strand.
TATCCTCTTCCCACCACTTCTCTTGCTATCATGCCAAGCACGTCATTTGTTCCTGATATTTCTAGAACCATCCACGCAGACTCACAGCGGTGATAAGGAACATTTCAATGGGGAAAACAAACTTTGTTAGTGTGGATATGTATTTACAAGCGCATAATGTTTTGGAAATGTTCCCAAGGGGGAATGATGTATGTAATGAAGTTCTTTATATTTTGAAGGGGAGGGGGATATTCTTAATGATATTGCTAAGTTAGAAAGAGAAGACGTTAGGCATTCTCCCAATTCCTATCTCAAACTGCATGGAACAGAGAAAAATATGTTTGAAGTGGTATCCCGCCGAATAAGAGAATATACTAGAGTCCCTTTACGTGTAGTAGAGGTTACCATAGGTGTTCGAGAGGCGGAAAGACTTTTAAACATCGAACAATATCTTGAGACCCTGTTCACTTTCTCGCTTGAACAGCTATAGTCGAATGTGGACCAAGACAGCTATGCGGGATTTTCCATCAACAGTACAAACGGCACCGTTGGGCAAAATGATAAAAATAAGTTTCTCCCACTTGAGGAGTACTTACAAAAACATTATTCCTGTTCCTACCTTCCCTGGCGATGGGGAGTACGATTGTTTTGCGCGAGCTTTGTCTTGCTCGAAGTAGAACAAGTGACACAAGAGCAAAGACGCACTATATGCATAACACACCAAATTTTTGGATTAAGAAAAGTAAAAACGTACGTAAAGCTGCAGGTGTTGACTTGAAAGTGAAAAATGTGGGGATATGAGGAATTGGACAAGTTCCAAGCTCATTATGGTAATGAGTATCCAATTGCTGTATACGCACGTGCTCCATTGACAAGGGAATTTTATATTTTGTATCGGGGAAGAATGCTATTGCTAGCAAAAAGTTAATTATTTTTTACGAAGAGCAACACCTCGTAGTAATTTCTTGTATAAGATCCTTCCTGTATATAAAGGAGTATTGTCCAAATTGCCTTACACCCTACCATAATCGTATTTACCATATGTGCGAGTATCAATGTGAAATGTATGAGGAGAGACATATCATTAGGGATAATGATGAAGAGTGTAATATTAAATGTAAGAATTGTTTTAGAATATTTCCTACTGTTTCTTGCTATTGCACTCATAGTCAGAAGGAGAATGCTAGGCCCGTATGTTTCTATGTGAAACTTCGCCCAAAGTGTGGAGTTAAATTTCATTATCATCGTATACAGACTGAACACGTTTGAGGGGAACGTTTTTGTAACATGTCTGACGCATCTTGAACCGACCCACATTTGTTTGGTTAATAAAATTCAGAAGAAGCATATTAAAAACTTCTTGAACATTGTTTTGGATGTAGAAACCCAACTACTAGAAATGAATGAAAAGGGAGAAAGTGAGCATAGTGTAAACTTAATTTATGCTTCTCACCGCCGTCATGAATGTAAGTTAAGTATAAATGTTTTGTATGTGGTAATGCAGAGGTTTATACTTTGTGATTTATGACATGTATGCAATTATCATCCAGGTCTTTAATCAAGGTCCAAAGTTTGAGAGTGGTGGGAATTGCACACAATAGTTCCCATTTTGATACTTTACTAGTAGCAAGGAACCTTATCGAAAAACAACAATATTTCCCTAAAAATATTGCACAAGAACAAAAGATTATACAATTATCTGCAGCGAATACTTATTTTAAGGCCCGTTTTTTTTAGGGAAAAAGTTATCAAAATTACCGAAAACCTTGGACTTAGAAGAAGGGCTTACGAAGGGCGACATCCCCCTTTTATTTAATACTAAAGGTAAGGAGAGCTATGATGGACAATGGCCTATCATCGATTTTTATGATCTTTATTCCAAATCCAAGGAAGAAGGGGACGCTCGTCTTGAATGGTTTGATACAGTTAAGGATTCGATGTTCAACATGCAGAAACAAATGTTTGACTATTGTAAGAACGATGTATTCATTCTCACACAAGCTATGATTAAAATTTCGAAGCTTATGGAACAGAAAACTGATGTATTCAATGTTTTCTCGAGACCTGCACCATTGCAGCTTGCGGAATGCAATGTTTCAGGTCTTTATACCTACCAGAGAATACTATCCCCGTTATTCCCCCAATGGGGTTCCAATACGGTAATCATTTTAGTAAAAAGGCTTTACAGTGGATGAAGTATTTGGAGACTATTGATCCAAATGTTAGTATTCGAACCGTTCCTAATGTTGGCGAAGTACCATTCGGTAAGTATAAATTCGATTTATGACGAGAAAAATAGTACAGCGTATGAATACTATGGAATCTATAAGAATGGTCATTCTTGTATTCAACAGCTTCGTTATTACTCTTTGGATGACGAACAACGAGTGACGTTGCAAAATAGGCAACAAAGTTTCGAAAAGAATATCTAGAAAAATGTGGATTAAAAGTTATTGAAATCTGGGAATGTCATGTGAATGAGCAAGTACGAATTTCCCCTGGAATTCAGGATTTCATTAATATCACAATGTAGGGAAATTGAAAGTTGTTTTTAACTAATTAACGTTTTAAGGGAGGGAGAACAGAATGTCTTCGTTCATTGTATGAATGCAAATATGATGAGTATAACCGCTACGTAGATGTAACTTCTACCTATCTATGCGTAATGTGGAGGAAGCCTCTTCCTACTGGGAAGCCTATTATTGACAGAGGAAATGATATCCCGAAGCCAGAGGATATTCATGGTGTTGTATTCTGTAAGGTTATAGCTCCACAGAATTTTGACATTTCGATTCTTCGATACAATCGAAATAAACGTCTGGTGTTTAGAATTTGTAGGCTTTGTATGGAAGCAATGGAGAAAGGAGGATTTAATTATGATGAGGAACAAGGGAGCGTCATCGGGACCTTTTGCACTCCGAATTACATTTAGCTATAATATAGCTATTAAAAGGGCTACACAATTCTTAAAACGCATGAAATTTGTGAGTTTAAGTTGAATGAGGTAGTTTTCAAGGACTATGTAAATAATTTCCTGAAAATGAAGCTGGAAGCTAGTGAATTTCCCTCTGAATGTAAGACTTAGAGATTATGCTGAACATGAAGGCATAACGCTCGAGTATAATAAAATTAGTTATAATCCTAAGCGAAGATATATCGCTATAAACTATTTTTAATTCTGTTTGGGAAGGGGAGGGCAGAGAACTGATTTACCTGAGACTAGGGTTGTATCTGATGCCCACTCATTTTATAAATCATTAGAGCGCCATATTTAAAAGTTCAATCTGTTGTTCGTATTGGGCAAAGTAAACTCGTAGTGACATATAAAGACTGTCAGAACGTAAATAGACCTTATCTCTTCTTTAATCCTATTTTAACTGCTTTTATATCATCCTGCGCCAGTCTTAGACTATATGAATTAATGCAGGCTGTTGGAATTGAATTTCTACTATATGGCGACACTGCTATAAAATATGCGCAAAAACGAATCAACCACACAGGTTACCTACTTGGAACTATTTGGCTGAATTAACTGATGAGACCGAACCGGGGTGGGTGATTGGGAAATTCGTGAGGTTGAGACCAAAAAATTATAGTTGTAAGGACAAGGAATTGAGGGAAGGTGAAGAAAAGTTTAGGCATACTTGTAAGATTACGGGCATTACTTTAAATGAACTGGCGCGAAACTTTATTGATTTTGATCATTTTTATCATTTAGTTAAGGAAAAATATGGAAAGAAAATTGTAAGTAACGCAAATACAATCAAAAGTTTACCTAGGTACAAATTGTAAGCAGAGCTGAACATAAGACGCATAAAATGGTAAATAATAAGAGAAAACTAAAAGATATAAATGACAAGGAGAACTTCGACACTTTCTTACAGTCTTAAACGACGGAAAACGAAATAATTGACTACTTTTTAATGTAAGTGTGTATGTGTGTCTGTGTGTGTGTTCCCCCTCAGGATGATATAATAGGAAATACTTTCAAATAATTGTTCATTTCATATCAATATGTTGCTCTTTCAACACCTCTGTACTATGATTATCAGCGAACCATCCCTTTCAGGAAAACTACATTTGTTAGAAAACTACTTCAATTTAGGGATAAAATGTTCAATACCCACTTCAACGAAATTGTTTGGTGCTATGGTGCGGTAGTACCTAATCATCCATCATCGCTTACTAATATTCGTTTTGTTAAAGGAATACCAGATATGAATAAATTTGAAACTGAGTCCAACACTTTATATATTTTAGATGATTTAATGAATGAAACAAATGGAAATGTCAGTAATTTGTTCACGAAATATGCTAATCTAAATAAATTACCAGTTATCTTTATAGTTAAAAACTTATTTGCTAATAATGAATATTGTTGAGACATTTGTTTAAATAGTCACTATATAGTAATTTTTTAAAAATCCACGAGATAAATTACAAATTTAGTACGCAGCACGTCAATTTATGCCTCATCATAGCAACGGTGTTGTAGAGGTTTTTTGAAAAAGCTACTGCAAAACCGCTTTCATATTTACTTTTTGATTTAACACAAAAATTCATCATGCTTTAAAATTTCGAACAAATATTTTTCCAGGCGAAAATGTGTATGTGCACACACATAAAAAGCATGCGAATATCCCAATTTCTCTTTAGTCGTTATTAGGATGCCAAATTTAAAACATCATTTCAATGAGCTCCCTGCTCTTTGCAAGTGTAAGGGGAAAAGCGTAAAATATTACTTCAACATGCATCTGCTAACTTAATTCAAACTGTAGCTCAAGTTGGTAAAAACTTTTTAAAGGGTGAAAACTGGTAAAAACTCGCATCATCATCAGAAAGAATGACTACGTCATCATAAAAAGACGTTACGTGTTGTCTCTCTTAAGCGTTCAAATATAAAAAGTAAACGTAAACACTTGATGCAAAAGGGTGGAGAATTACTACCTTTATTAGTAGGACCGATTTGAAGTGCTGTGGCTGCAAGTTTATTAACATGTCTCACTCACAGTTTCAAAAAATGATACTAAGACCTGAAGATTTCTAGTCAACTTGTTTCTTCAACATTTCTCATGAAGAACGTTTAGATCAAGAAATGTCTTATATTTTAAATCATACTGATCTTTCGATAAAACAAAACTGGAAATTATATCAACAAGCACTACATCGATAATTGGAACATACTCCTTCAACTCAAAAAACCATCGCAATACCCCTTTTTGATCAGTAAGGAACTTGTACTAAATCACTACCTTTATTTTCATAAATTTTAGAATCAATGTTAAAAATGTCATTGAGAAAAATCAACATCATTAAATTTATTGCTGAGTTCAAATCCTATCAGTTGGGATCAGAGTGGTGCAGTAAGTATTGATAATAACGTACTCCCAAAATAAAATATTATTGACCTCATACATCACGTTATTCGAAAACGTACGTCAAAACATCCTGTAGGGCTTGATATGTTTAAGTCATTACTTCTAGATATTAATGTTCATAACAATTAAGAAACTTCCAATTTGGTGTTCGTGGTGTTAGTAGTATTGTTCCTTTCAACTCTCAAAAGAAAAAGAAGACGAGAAATATTAGTTCTCGAAAGAAAGAAGGTACTAAACCTAAGAATAATAGTTATAAACATATTTTTAGAAATTATAAGCACTACAAGTTTTAAGGTATTTCATTATCAAAGTTGTATTATACATATTAAAATCCAATATCTCGCGTAAGTATTTGTAAATTACAACGAAAGACTGGTTTACAAAGAAACAAATTTAAAAACTGGTTTGCTTCACAAGCATTACATACCCCTGTTCGTAAAAATTTTCCACGGAAATAATATTATGTAAGAGGTCCAAATGCATTATTGCAAATGGATTTAGCAGATATGCAAAGCGTAGCAACATATTATATTTAATGTTGTGTTGATGCATATAGTAGATCTGCAACTTTTATTCCGGTAAAAATAAAATAGGTTCAGTTGTGGCTAGAACAGTTGAAAGTATTTTAAGTAGGTTTCGTACATCTCTACTACATTGTCAAACTGATTTAGGAACGGAATTTTATAATCAACATGTAAAGCGTGTTTTGAAATGTATCATATTAATCATTATAGTGTACATTCTGAAATGAAGGCTACAATCGAACTTTAAAAGGAAAAATACAAATACTTTACTTCTGAAAACACTTATCGTTACATTAATGTTTTTAATGATCTTATACATAGTTACAATCATACAGTACATTCCACAATAAAAATTGCTCCTATAGAAGTTAATGAAGAAAATAGAAATCAACTATGGGAAACACTATATAGAAAAAGAAAACGTGTTTAAGTAAATGTAAATTTCAAAAGGGTGATAATGTTCCTTTCAGCAAATTTAAACATTAATTAGAAAAGGGATATTTACCAAAATGGTCTCGGAAAATATTCATTGTAGTTCTTTGAATTCAAAGGACACTAACATACAAAATTAAATAATGGGGTTCAGAGCCTATCAAATGAATCTTTTAACACGAGAATTGCAGGCGGTGGTTATGGATAAAATAAGACATTTTAATTGAAAATGTATTAAAAAGTAGAAAGGGTTGGATATTGTTAAATGATTAGTGTATCCGGCTAGTATAAATTCATGGGTTAAAAAAAATCTGTTAAGTCATCATCATGATGTCTTGTGAGCAACAAGATGAATTTTGCTTGAAATTACGATCAAATATCAGTAATAATATTTTTGAAATTAGGAATTCATATCCTACACCACAAAATTATGTAAACCCTTTTACTTAAAGAAAAATTGGGTGGTAGTGTTAAGTAGTGTTTGCATACCATGGAGTTTTTTTAAAATTCGAAAAGAACAAGTAATTCTTCATATTAATAGTAAATGTGAATTGCGTTATGAAGTTAATTTTTATCCTGGATATTATGATTCAGATTCTCATATTGTTTCATCAATCCCTCTTATAAATATATTAAAATATCCAAATGGAAGATCATGCTGATACTACTGAAAAGATATTTTGTTTATTTTACTATGATAAAGATAAAAAATCAACTTTTCATGAACTATAAACGAGATCAAAGAAAACAGTGTGTCGTGGGAATGACTGGTGGTTTACAAAATTTGTTAAGATTCTCAAATAATCCTCATGTACAAATAGTTGAGGTGAATTTTCAACCGAAATCAGAAAAACGAAAACCTATGTTTATCAATGTTATTGCAACATTTCATTGTAACCTCAATTGTAATATTCCATCTAAAATTAATGTTTGTCTTGTAAACGATCAACCTATCGTTGGTAAACTTCTTCGTAAAATTAGTATATATGAATATCAATATGGTAAAGTGCATTATTTTGTATTTGAGCGTCCGCACCATGTTAAAGTAGAAAAGAAATATTTTGATACTCTACATGTGGACATAAAAGATGAACAGGGAGAAAACTTATCATTTCAAGTTGATACTTCGAACATTACAATCCACTTTAAGCGGAAGAAATGATTTCGGAAAGTACGGATGATAATTTTACATTATACTTAGTTCGAATGTTAGTACCAATACATATAGATCTAATCATCCATCACATTTTTAAATACCTTAAGTCATCGTATTCATCTTAATAATTAATCGTGGATGGTACGACATAGTAAAATTCATATCACCTTAACTTGCTATAATGGAATAAGGTAAAAATACTATGTGGTATGAAACAGTACATGGCAATAATGTAAAATATGAAATATCGCCAGAATATTCTTCTTCTATACAGTCATTGTTAGAAGTTATGAATACAATCACTCCAACCTTAATTTACTTTGATTTTTCAAATACTGTTACTATTAAAACGAATGTAAACATTAAATCACCTTATCTTTCACCCATATTTGCATTACAATTAGCTTTCGAACCTAATATTAATCTATTAAAATCCAAACGAGCACAAAAACAGCCTTACATTGACATTGGGTATCCACACCAAGTATCTATATACACTGACCTTATACAACCTCAATTTGTAGGTGATACAAAGTACCCTTACTATGTATTTTAGCCATGGCCGACACTAATCACGATAAAGTCCAGGCAATAATATTTCAGAATGTACATTATTGTCCTTTAAGTAAACTTTGATTTGACACAATTTTTTAAATGCTACTAAAAGACCATGCAGAACGAAATATCTCATTCGCATCCGGGACATTGACCGTAACACTTCACTTTCAACAACACTCGTCAAATTGGAAGTTCCACTTCATGGTAGAGGCATCCCTTATTTTGCTGGACCAGTTTATCATCACGGATATGGATTAGGGGGACTATTTTCGAGGTCTCTTTCGATTTTCTATACCACTTACTAAACAAGGAGCTAAAGCAGTTGTTCGACAAGCACTACAAACAGGAAAGCAAGTTGCAATAGATGTATTAGAAAATCAGTTATAGATTCTTAGAGCTCATCAGGCGGATTCACCTAGAGATCATCAGGTGGATTCACCGTTAAGAACATTAGCGGAAAATAAAATTAATCAGTTGCTCAGTGGTAGACGACGGTCGCGTAAAAGAGAACCTTTTCTTCTTCCTAAACGTATTGGACCACGAATTATTAAGAAAAGAAAGAAGAGAAAGAAGAAGACAAAGTCTTATCGTGAAAGCGATATTTTAGTTAGGCGATAAAATGTATTTCCTTTCAACATCAAGTAAAGAGTGCTGTACTAATGAATTTGATTTGCAAACTGTCCCCATTACTCAAACTGCTATTGAGTCTTCTCCTATGCAAGATTATCATCCTATTTCTACGCTTACTACAGAGGGACTCATTTAATTTGTGATTCCGGGGGATGTTGGAGAATATATTCATCCTGCATACTTGTACTTGCATGTACGTTGTAAAATAACAAAAGATAATGGTGGTAACTTAGAAGTATATAAACCAGCACAAGGTGATCAACCAGCAGTGCAAGCTGATGTTGTAGCACCACTTCCTTCATTCTATGTTCAGTTAAGTCAATGTATATTTATATGATTTTTTTTTTTCATCTTCTGGATCATATACTATTCGAGCTTTCTTGGAATCAATACTTAGTTACTCTGAAGATGCTTCGAAAACTCATCTCATATGTGCGTTATGGCATAAAGACACTGTTTGACAATTTAATACTCTTGATAAAAATAATGCTCGATTTGCTAAAAGAATGCAAATTGCAAGTGGTAGTGCTCATTTTGAAATGGTTGGACATCTCTTTACAGATATTGCCAACTTAGATCGTATATTTCCAAATAAAGTAAGTTTGCTTATAAAACTGTTTCGTAATAAAGATTCATTTTGCTTAATGGCTGCTGACAATTCCAACTTTAAAGTTGTGTTAGAAGAAGTTGTATTATATGCACGTCTTCTTACTATTTCTGCTGCCTTGTCTCTTCATTTAAATTCTTACATGGAAAAAATACTGCGAAATTACCACTCACTAGAGCGGAAACACGAATAATTACTATTCCACAAAACGTAACTTCCTTTAATATTGATAATTTATTTTTGGATAGTATACCGAAAAACCTTGTCATTGGATCTGTAGTAAATACAACAATGAATGGTAAATATAATCTGAACCCTCTCAATTTTTGAACATTTTAATCTCAACAAATTGCATTTTCAGGTAGACTCCAAATTCTATCCACACACTTCCCTAACCCCCGATTTTGCAACAGCATTATTCATTCAGTTATTTCACCCTGTTTTCTGGTACTGCGATCTTTCATCAAAATACTGCACATGCGATTACTTATCATAATTTTGTACATGGTTATACAATTTTCATATTTATCCTGTCTCCTACAGAAAGTATTGATAATTGTACTTGGGATGTAGTAAGAGACGCTTCTGGTAATATAAAAATATCCTTTATTCAAGCTCTAGTACGGTCTGTATCATGTATTGTGTTTGATTCGATTATAGAAATTGATATAAATAGAAATGTATATACCGATGGTGCATTTTAATTTCAACCTCATTCAGTCACGGGTTCGAGTACACTTCTTTACTCCTACACCTGGTGATAATGACGATGACGAACACGAAAGGTTAGTCTTGAAAGAACATGTTATTATTAATCCTGGCTTGGATTGTTCACAAACTTGGATTTTTAAACCTCCTTCCCCCTACTCCCAGTTGACAACAGCCTTAAGATTACATAACGATTACCTCTCTCAATATTGCTATGGTCTCCACTGGAACGAGGCTGATACCCCCTACGGTGAAGTTAAAAGTGTGATTAATAAATATACTCAGATCAGTAGTGTAGTGTACACATTCGAGAAAGCAAGACATTTTTTTCTATAATCCATCCTTGGAAAAAGTGTAATCAACCTAGAAGAAGAATTAAAGTGTCCTCACTTTTCTTACTTGGCATTTTCCTCAAGACAGTGTATTTATTATTTGCATCGATTCTCCTATCTCCGATGAGCAGTGAAAGAAGGATGGACTTATGCATATTATATCAAATTTTATGAACTTGGTTTATCAGTGTTAATTCAAAAAGAGTGTATATACATACAAAGTCCTATAACAAACAATAAGGACGGACCAGCTGATGAATTAATTTTACGAGATTGTTTATCTGCAAGTGCACTGACTGCTATTTATGCCATTAATACATTAGCTGTTCGTCTACAGTTTCCAGCAGCACTAATTGTTAATTTAAGTTCTTCCTCAAATGGAGGTAGTCATTGGACTGCCATTTATATTAACGAAAATGCAAGGGTTTTTCATTTTGATACCTTTGCAAGACCACCTCCTGAGCAAATTGTAACGTTCCTAAAACGAAATTGTAAATTATATAAATATAAAAATATTCAGGTTCAAGATAATAGATCCACCCTTTGTGGACTACTTTGTATATGATTTATTTACTTTACTGTAAGGGGGCTAGTATCATACCAAAATTCAATACTGTTCATCTTGGAAGAATGATCAAATTGTAATAAAATATCTCAAAGAAATTATAAAACGAAAAACAAGCAACGTTGTAAATAGTATTGTACTACTCTTCTTCATTTTAAAGAAAAATAAATATGTTTATATAATTTAAACATTTTTAAACCATGGGCCAGAATCGCATCGCAAATCGCAACCCATCCGTGGGAATTTTGGGGACATGTATAATATTGAAGTACGTGTGAAAACAAATATTTTTCTAGTTGTTTGTCCAAAATTAACTACAGCCTTAACACGTGGTGACGTCATCAATATGGCCTCCGAGCTGAAACGCCGACTTATACTTAAACAACAATATCTTCTCTCAGAATTAAGATACAAACTTAGTTCTTGCGTGAAATTGAAGCTAATGAAGCTAATTGTGTGTATATACTGATGCCATATTTAAAAATGGCGGCTGTTGTCTGAAAAATATAGTTTTGCTCTTTTCACTATTTTATTTTAATAGAAAATAACTACGAAATGTTCACAGATATCGAAAAACACCCTGAAATAAACGCGATAGAGCATTGTCTAACCTTTCTAATGTTACCAAAATCATCGCAATATCTTAAACATTAAGCAAGCTAGACGTCTTTATGTGATACAGGGTGTCGCGCTGTCACGTCTAGCATCGACTTGATATTAATTATTGGCTGCTTTAAATATTTTGTGACAGTGTCATCTGAACTAACGTTTTACTACGACGAGAAGGTGTATGTCAAGTATTTGAAGGTACTGTGCTCTGAGATGCGCAACAGGAAGGACAGCAATCGGGACATTTCGGGAAAGCATAACTGAAGAAAACGAGTGGTGGAGGAATAATAATAAGCTCCTGAAATAAATGAAAATTTCTGACGTGCACTACAGGAATGGGATCCAGATTGTGATGCTGCGGATTCGTAAGTGTCTGTCCTTTATGTTGATGTAAAAATCTCTCACCAAGTAAATAGACTGAAATAATTCAAATACTGATCACCAGACACTAACGTTTTCATGCTGCACTTGAGATACGCAAACGACAGAGAAAGAATGTTACTCTTTGACACTGCCACTGCAAATCAAAGAAGAGTCCTTAATGTAACTAGTATTGCTGAGAACTTAATAGCAACAGTATGCCACACACTATTGAACTTACACGCATTTTCTGGGTGTGACACAAGCTCATTTGTTCGGGATGGCAAGTTATCAGTGAAATTGAAACTGGATAAATTCCCCAAATTCTTCTCTATACTGAAATCGTTAGGAAAGTCTCTCAGTCTTACAAACACAATCGTGAAAGAGCTAGAGGAGTTCGTGTGCTGTATTTATGGTAAACATGAATACTGACATAAACCAGCTACGATGTGATCTATTCAAATTGAAATATACATTTATATCAGATACCACTGACAAATACTCAAGGAGTTGATCTGAGTCTTCTTCCTCCATCCATGCAGAGCCTCTCTGGAAAAGCATATTCATCGTGTCAACTACCAGTACTACACATGGAATAGATCACACGTTCCATACCCTGTACTACCTTCTCCTGTGGGTTACGGATGGAAGCTCGAAAATGGATTGCTAGCTATAGACTGGACTAAAGGTGAACCCTTGCCAAGAGAACTTACAGAAATTCTCGCAGAAAATGAGCCAGATGGCGGTTTTCAAGATCACGAGGAACCAAAAATGATGAACTTGGCAGATGAAATCTTTCATGATCATGAATCGTTCAATTTGTAAAGGATTTTCATTTGAACGTTTCTGTGAAACCTTGTTTTGATGAAGTATTCGGAAAGTGTCACCTGTTTCAGTCTCTGCAGTAATAATAATAATAATATCTTAAATATGGTTCTCTGATGTCATTTTCAAATTCCTTTTATTTAACGCAAAAACGAAGTTTCTCCATTAGTTTGTCGAGGAGTTACTCTAATAAAAAAATTTCAGTATTGTTCTTAGTATTAAGTACATACAAAATCCAATTGAACAACACCCTGTATCACATAAAGACGTCTACCTCGCTTAATATTTAAGATATTGCGATGATTTTGGTAACATTAGAAAGGTTAGATAATGCTCTATCGCGTTTATTTCAGGTTGTTTTTCGATATCTGTGAAAATTCCGTAGATATTTTCTATTAATGTAAGATAGTGAAAAGAGCAAAACTACATTTTTCAGATAACAGCCACCATTTTTAATATGGCATCAGTATATACACACAATACTATTTTTAATTACTGAGACAAGCTTCAATTTCACGCAAGAACTAAGTTCGTATCTTAATTCTGAGAGAAGATATTGCTGTTTAAGTATAAGTCGGCGTTTCAGCTCGGATGCCATATTGATGGCGTCACCACCTGTTAAGGCTGTAGTTAATTTTGGACAAACAACCAGAAAAATATTTGTTTTGACACATACTTCAATA
>JAGDQP010009068.1:0-14115 GCA_022664845.1 Lepisma saccharinum
ATAGGGAAAAAGCAAATAATTACAGTTAAGAGACCAGACGGGACCGTAACACGAAATAAGGAAGAAATTATAAACATATTTGAAAATTTCTACACAGAATTGTACTACTCCGAGGAAGAGCTAGGAAATGAAGACTTAGAAGAAAATGATGTAGAAGTCCCAGACGTAATGAAAGAAGAAGTGGATAAAGTACTTCGAGGGATGAAGAACGGAAAATCACCAGGAGAGGATGGACTCACAGGAGATATGTTTAAATGGGGAGGTGACAAAATGAAAGAGGAACTTGCTTAATTATTCTCGATGTGCCTGAAAAAGAGAGAAATACCTCGAAGTTGGAACACTGCTGTTCTAATTTTGTTGTACACGAAAGGGGGCAAAGAACGCGTCGAAAACTACAGACCAATTAGTTTACTGTCAGTCCTATACAAAATGTTCACCACAATTATTTTGAATCGTATTGAACGAGACTTAGATTTTAACCAGGGAAGGGAACAAGCCGGATTTCGTCGTGGATTTAGCACAATGGACCACATACAAACATTGAATGAAGTTATGGAAAGGACTAATGAATATGAACTTCCACTATGTTTGGGATTTATAGATTTTGAAAAAGCTTTCGATTCGGTCTCCTTGTCAGCAGTACTTAGATCACTTGAACATCAAGGCATCGAAAGTGCATACATCAAGTTACTGCGAAACATTTACTCGACTGCCACTTCTGTCATTAGACTGCATCAAGAAAGTGAAAAATTTAAAGTTGGAAAGGGGTAAGCCAAGGAGATTCAATTTCTCCAAAACTGTTTTGTGCGGTCCTGGAGAGAGTGTTCCAGAATTTAAACTGGGATGATGTTGGAATTAAAGTTAATGGCGAATATCTTCATCACATACGGTTCGCTGATGATATAGTCCTGTTTGCTTCAAGTGCAGAAGAACTACAAACCAGAATGGAGGAACTGAGTAACGAGAGTTCGAAAATAGACCTTAAAATGAACTTAAGTAAAACAAAAGTAATGTACAACCAACATGCTGCAAAGAAGGAAGTGAAGATTAACAGAGAGACAATAGGCATAGTTGATGAGTATGTTTACCTAGGCCAGCTTAAAACATCGAATGCAAAGTTGACTGATGAAATAAATAGAAGATGTAAAATGGCATGGAGTTCTATTGGAAGACTACACTTTATTTTGAAAAGCAAACTTCCAATGTGTCTGAAGCGTAAAGTTTATAACCAATGTGTCTTACCTGTAATGATGTACGGCTGCGAAACTTGGACATTGAATGCCCAAACGACTCAAAGATTGAGAGTCACACAAAGAGCAATGGAGAGATGCATGCTAGGAATAACCAGGAGGGATAGGAAGAGAAATTAATGGATTCGCGCACAAACAAAGGTAGAGGATGTAATCAAGGCTGCGAAGAAGATGAAGCGGAGATGGGCCGGTCACATAGCTAGACGAACAGATGGAAGGTGGACGACAAATGTACTACAGTGGATTCCTAGAGAAAAGAAACGACCGAGACGACGTCCAAATGTAAGATGGGTAGATGAAATCAAGCGTTTTTCAGGAGCTACATGGATGAGGATATCAGGAGACCGAGATATGTGGAAAGAAAAGGGGGAGGCCTTCATCCAGCAGTGGATAGAAAACGTCTGAATATGATGATGATGATGATGATTTTATATATATATATATATATATATATATATATTAGTCGTACGCAATGATATCTATATGCCTGTTTTGTGTAAATTTAAACATTTTTACTTTTATTTTTCTAAGAAGCTGTTTCTTTCATTAAACTGTGTCGACTGTAACCGACTAGTAACATTATGGATGTTTCTCAGTTTTGTTCAACTAAGAAAATGTTGTTTATTATACCAGAAAAAATGTCACCAATAATAAATATATTTATCTTACTCAACTTAATGGAAAATGTTTTTTTTCAATAATGGCAAAACCCCAGATACTCCAAAAACGATCAGCATTATTTTCAAGAAGAGTGTCATAAGTGCAACCATATCCCCTTCTATGATTTTTATTTTTAGTAGATAAAAGAGGTTAGGAAAAAATGCACTAGTAATGATACAAGAAACTGTGAAGAGTTTTCCACACTATACTCATTTCGTAGTTTTCACTAAGGGTAGAAGGGATTTTATATTTCAAGACTTTCAAACGCTTCTTCTGTAAAATTGAGGTTTCTTTTTAGTTATGCCACTCTTGATGCAGATGAGCGATATAGGTTTTTCCTAATAAGTCTGTTGCAGTAGGGCTCTAAGAACTATTGTTTCAAAGCATATCATACCTAACGTAGCCACCTCCCCCAAGCTTTTGTTGAAAGTATAGGAATAGCTATCTGCACGTATCAGCAGGGCAGCCATTTGGAAAACTTAATTTTAACATAGGGTGGCAACGCTGACAACTGGGTGCTGGGGTATAGGGATCAACTACAGTATGTTTCAATTGAGTTGAAAATGTATACTTAAACCTTGGTGCGGATAGCTCGAACTGAGTGGAAGTAGTAAATATTTTTTTTAATTGATTAATTGATCATAGAAGTACCTGAAGTACTTCTATGATGCGTCACAGTACGTAAATTGAAAGTTTGGTCCTAATACATTAAACGATATGGAAACAAATATTTTATTTTCTAAAATTGGTTGGCAGCCCTGACAATTGCGCGCCGGAAGTACCCACATGAATTGTCCCAGTAAATAATGCACAAGTCAAATTTTGTGTAAATCAATGCGCATACGTCCAACGGTAACAAATATGAAATCTAGGTTTTTTGTTTGGCAACCCTGACAAACTACGGTGCCTTGAAATACCTGTATGACCTGTCCCAGTACCTAATGAGCATTTATGTCAAATTTAGTGTAAATCAATGCACACCTGTAGATTAGTATCAATAAAGGCATTTCTATAAGCTGCACTTTAAAATACGCTGGCAACACTGACAACGGGAGTGTTTTAGTTCGGGGACACTCAAAGCTTTTTTCTATTGTGTTCAGTGATGTTTAAGCTAAATTCGGGGCAGATACAACGGGGCAAAGGTACTTTTACGAAGTCTTATCGAAAAATTCCTGTTTGAACCCAAACCGCTCCGATGTTGGAATCTTTAATATGTAGCAGCAAGTGAGTTCAACGGATGATAGTTTTCATGAATATTATAAACACAATATAGTCTCTTAATGAAACGGGAGTATAATGTCCCGCTTTCTTCGTTTACTGAAGTAAAGGAGAAATTCCAATATTGTATGCAGCGGAGTAAGTATAAACTTAGTGTTTGGCATTCTCCCAAATTGTTCACGATTACCCCAGATACGCGCTTAAATATCAGTTCGGTATTATCATTCAATCCCCAATTTGTCTGTAATTAATAAAAATCCTTGCCTGTTCGCCATTATCCATCTTTCCTATATATTACTCCAAATTATTACACTATTATTCAAACCTGATCTACAAAGATGGAATTATTATTTCCAGAAATTTTAGGGAACTACAGTTTGAAATCAACTATCTATTTCTTTATTTAAATCGATTCGGTCAGACCATTGTCAGTTTCGATATTTGAGTACAGTGTAGGTTGCGAAACCAACATATAATTTTAACTCAACCTATTTTTTTATAGTCTGATCATTGGGGAATCGAAGTCCGCACACTTGGAATTCAATCAGCACTTCCTTTTACTTGTGTGTGTGGGAAGATTCTTATATTTGGGCTGGTATGTTTAGTATGTTCACTGGAAACTACATTTGTAGCGTCTCTAGCTCAGAGGACTTAGTGCCTCATGAATAATTCTGAACCCCAATTAGCTTTTTTAAGCTCAGCTTCTTTTAGGCATTATGTTTTGGATTCCTCAGTGTGGTGTTTGTCCGTCTCTCCCACATTCAACTAGTATACCGATATTAATAGATGAAAGTTTTCTTTTGTATCTTTGTTATTTTTTTATTTCATTACGAATTGAATCAATGCATCTTTTGGCTATTTCTTTCCATTTTTGAAGAAAATATCATTAAATGGATTTCATTTTGTTGTGTTTATCGCGCGTAAAACTTTTGGAAATGTCCTTAACCATGATGTTTTTAAAAATCCATTTAGTTGCATTGTGTTCGTTATTTTTTGCTAAATATAGCAGGTGATAAATCTGTTGTTTTATTAGTCAATATTTTTAGTGTTTCATCTAAGTGTCAGTTCATTTCAAGCCTGTCTATTCTTCTCAATTTTCTATTTTTCCTAGCCTCGATTGGACTAATGTCGGTGGAGAGTCTTTGTTACAGTGTTTGTTTCGGGAAGCTCTGTGAAAGGTTATTTTTTTTTAACTTTTGTGTGTAATTTGTTTTTTTACGGATTTGAGCAACCCCATGGTGTTTAAGCTGTTTTTATGCCTTTACATGTTAAACTATCGTTATATTTATAGGGGGCGTTTGCGGAGTTACTGCGCCGATATTAATTGTTTGTCCCAGGCAGAATCGACTTAATGATCCAAGAGATTGCAGCTGTGTCATCTATGGTGTTTATTGAACAAAGATGTTACGTTAATGGTTTTGGGAGTCTGCTAAGTTATGTAAGTGAATATTTTAATGTTTATTATTAGAGTATATTTTATATATGGACAGCATATTCTTGTTAAAATGAAACTAACTTAAGGTGACACTCGTAAAAATATATCATTTTTTCTTTAATTTTATTTAAAATTTGGTTGGACTTTCCGAACCGCAACTGATACGTATAACAATGCCTTTTTCACAAGACGTTAATTCACATTTGAAAATGTTGTAATAGTTTTCGTATAAGAAACTTACAAAATGAATTTGCATCTTTGTAAGGGCTCGTCAAGAGCACCTTCTCAGAAATTTTATATGGAAAGTACTTCTAAGACTATGTATCAGCAGTTGATTTTTGGATTCATAATAGTTAAATCGATTCGAAAATGAGGGAATACAACATGCTGTGTCCATAGTAGCACACGTGCGCTGAAAATACGTGATTTAAACGCTAGTACCAAAACATAATTTTAACGTTGTAAATGTACCGAAATCTCCGCTTCAACGGTTTAATCGACGTTGAATAATGGAAAAAACAGGCTGAAATTAAGAAGTGGAGGATGAAGAAACGGTTCAGTAGGCCAATACAAAGCACTGATTTTGTATATTGTACACATTTAGCTGCATTTTGTCCGTTGCTTTCATCATGATATATATAATTAACTTTTTGACAGTAAATTATAAAATAGTCTTTTGTGGAGTTCGAAGCTGGAACGTTATTCACTCGTCGTTGGTAACTCGACACGTTCACCATTCATCCAAGAAGCCACCTTTTTTAATTTATCCGAATAACATTTTTACATCAAATATTGACTATTCAGCAAAATCAACCATAAAAAGCAACCGGAGTGTACAAGTGCTTATATCGTATAGAAAACCATAGATAGTATACCTTAAGGGGCCTAATGAAAACATAACATAAATACCTAGTGCCTAAATCGAAAAAGAAAGCAGGCATTTAGTGCATAACCTTATGTTATTGGGCGAAACCTTTTCTTGCTTACTCATTATTAAATGTCTATATTGTAACCATAAATATTGTACATACCAATTACTATAATTAATTTCTTTATCTCGTTTTAACATCAACAGAGTCTGTGCAACGAGCCACATGACAAATTTCTGTCTCGCGGGCGAGAAAATACGGTATCAAGGGATAAAGAATAATATATTTTCAAAATTCAAATCCATCGTGTCAATGCGTAAAATACGACCATATATAGTCTTAATTTTTTCCCATATTATCTCCACATTCTATTAATTTCTACTATAAAGTTTCAGTTTTAGCATACTCACTGCATTTCTTTGTCTCACTTATTCCTTTCTTTTTCTCAAATTTACCCCTACGTATTTTAAAATATATATTTATATAAACAGAACATCGTGTAAAATAAAGTTAAATTTTAACACTGTTGTGTTTTAACATATTTGAGGACATTTGGTGCTTCTTTCTACCTCGATATTTGATCTATAACATTGTTCTTCTTGATGGTATAATGTATAAAAATATTTTACAGAGTAGCTCTCCATGAGCAATGCACCAATAAATGCACATGTAAAATCTAAAATCCTGTTAGCAAATACTATTAAAGGACCTTGAATCGAACTAATGCCTAAAGAGGTAAAATGCTTAAGATGTCTAATAGTATTAATGCGTTTCTGTAAACACGCATAATCGTTGTATGAAACGATGGGCTAATAATGCCTTAGATTGATGCTGTATGTTTTCAGATTTAATTCTCCATCAGCAATCTTTTTATACAGAATTTGGGTGGTGTCCGTATCATTTGTTGAAACCATAGAAAATATCATATATGTTTGTGACATTGAGCCCAAAATTTGGGAGAGAAAGGCAAATTTGCATATAATAATACAGTTTACTAAAGACAAGTGTTGAGAAATCAATCTCTGCCAAGTATAGATGATAATTCTTTGTATCTAGAATCAAGGTTTGTAGCATTCGTGTTCCTGTTTCGTCAATCGTAACCGATATTTCCCATGGCCATATGACTCCCAAAATTTTAATCTGCTGAATAATATTTTTTTTTTCATAGTTTCAGTAATAGGTAACTGCAGATCCAATGATTGTGTTTTTAATAGAATAATTTTGATTCTAGATATGTTTTGAAAAATGACTAAATTATCGAAAATGTTCCGCACTTCTTGGTCCGATTGCACTACGTACGTGACGTCATCCGCGTACACCAAACATTTAATGTATGTTAAATTAATGTTATACCCCTTAAATTATTGTGTATAGCTGTCCCAGAAGGGACCATGGCCAGACCAAAAATAAAAGGGCACAATAGCAGCTGTGTAATTCCTTTTTATTTATTTTACTTTTGGACCAATTCTTCCATTTATCGATAATTTAACATTTCTCAAGTTGTAAGCCCATTCCATCATGGCAATGAAACGTTTTTTGGAAACTTCATGACTTTCAAACCTGAAAAGAAGTAGGAATGTTGGACATTGTCGTGCGTCCTTCTGAAGTCAGTTTTTAACATCATGAAAGGTAAAACATCTTCCCTCTTTCCACACAACAAAACGTCTCTAATGTTCATTAATTGAATGTAAACATGTATCAAACCTTTAGTACCACTTTGAATTGGCTGTAATAGTTTAGGAGTGATCTTTTATAACATATTTGCTTTACACCTGAAAAAAATTCATGTCGCAATTCTAAAGATGGATTAACTAGCAGTTATCGATTGAGGTGAGATTTTTTATTTTTAATTAGTATCCAATCGAAAAAACTCAATTTATAATTTTGGTGTTTGCCAAAAGGAGTTGAAAACATGTATTAATTCTGACGAAATTTTATCTTTGTATCTAACCATCCACAGGACACATACCCCATCTTCCCCTCCGCCTATGGATGAAGAATTTCTTGTGATATCGCTTCTTTTATCTCTTGTATATTAAAAGGAGACGCCAATATTTGCCTTCCTCTGTAGTAAGAGCTTGAATAGACGTTAACCCGAACTCTTGTAGTACGTCATATTGTTTCTCCTTACCTTTTTTAAAAAAGTGTATGTATTCTTGTCTGATCGTTTCATATATTTCCTGTGCACTATAAAGATGAGTTTCGTCTCGAAAAGAATTTATGAAGTTTTCATCTTGCATCTTTCTGCCAAAAAGCATGGTTTCCAGATCCACTGTTTCAAAATCACCACATTTTCGTAATTTATTTCGTTTAACTAAACCAACAAAGTTGACACTTTGTACTAATTTTATACGAGCTTGGACTTTACGCATTTTACTCAACCAGGTTCAGTCCTGCATGCACCTCTATTGTATTCTTGAAGCAGGTTTGGACAGTACAACATTTTTATCTGCGTAATATGAATAAGTATAAGATTTTCATTCATTTCCTATTTTTTCATGTATGTAATTCTAAACTAGAATGCCTATAGAAATGATCAGTATTTTGTTATACTTTATTTGTTAATATTTTAAATTGTTCATGATCTAGGAAATCGGTATTTACTCTACAAATGTATTATTACGCATACGTAAAGATATTTACCACTGTATATTCAAGCATAATTGCGTATGATCTGAAACACCGAGCTTGTAGGTAACTCTTTGTTAGCTAAGTATTTTGTCATATCCTCATTTACAAGAATATAATAGAGTTTATTTTTACAATTGTAACGTATATACGTGAATAACGGGGACTCTAGGTAATAATGTTTCCACATTCACCAAATTTAAATAATGTCATAATTGGTTTAGAAACCCGACTGAAGTTATTTTTAGATGTAGAAGCAGGCTGTTCGTATATTGAGTTTAAATCACATAACAAGATCAAATTTTGTATTGGAAAAGTTTATAAATGACATGCTACGGATTGGAAAACACTGTTTCTCTCCTGCGCTCCTGAATTTCCACTCTGCATATAAACATTAATTATCATAAATCCTGCAATTTTGATAACAAAATGCGACCATCTGGCGTTTTCAACAGTTGATCGAAAATAATGACTTTTCGAACCAAAAACTTAGACTTACTTTGTCTATAGCGTTATAAATTTTAATATATGTGTAATCTCTAATCTGGAGATCTTGATAACTAATTTATTATAAGCCAGAGATGTGAATTGATTGGTCACGTAAATTTTGTGACAAAGTATTGTATGTATGCATACTGTGACTTATACACACATTAAAAGTCGCTATTTTTAAGTTCAACGTCGTCTAAGATTTGTAACTTTGATGTATAACACTTTTACCTGTGTTTAAAGTGAAAAAAGATAACAAAAAGCACTTTCAGGTAAAATGCGACATTTTTGTTTGTTTGTATATAGCCATACATTTTGATATCTCACGCCACCACACCTTTCTTTAAAGTACACTATCTTCTTATTTGTCAAAACTGAAAGGACGAGCAATTTTGTTTATATATCTAAGACAACTATATCATAACTCCTCTTGAACTAAAAGCAGTCCTTATCTAGTACCGTCCTCGATACTTGGAAAAAATATTTTTTCCTACCAGGTTTTTGTAAGAAAAAATTGTAGCGTCGCTTAAATCGTGTGTATCTAAAGGGATCCTTATAATTGTTACCCCAGTGTCGTCCTCAGATGATGATTCGTTATCTTTATGTGATCCGGGCACCCCAACTAACCCGTCGCCTTCTTGATTATTTTTGCTACCACAAAAGGACGTATAATTTCTTCTTATTGCGATGAATCGAGTAACTACAATACACCTCCACTTTTTGCACTTTCTGACTCACCTATTTTAATCCCCATATCAGAAAGTTTGTCTTTTCAGTCTCATTCGTCTCCTCTAACAAAGGTACGCAATTCACAACTTGATCGTGAGGAACTGCAATGGTTGTGTTTTCATTTGTTTGTTTTTCTTTCGGCACAGTACCAGTTGTATTCAAAGTTACTGTATTCAAAGTTACTAGTCGCCACTCTAGTTGATAGACAGCTCTGAAGCAAGTGAGGAACTGTTGTAAAGTTGTATTCAATGGTAGGTTCATTTCTTTTCTCTTTACTATTTTTGTCACTGCTAGTCGGGGGTACAGTTTTTTCCTATAATCTGTAGGTATAACTTGAATGTTATAATTTTGAAGTGTCACATACCGCACTGTTTATGTGTTACTTTCGAGATAGTTATTTGTCTTTTCCCATTTTATACCGCATGTCCCAAATGTTGATAGGTAATTGTCGGATTTTAGATATAGTACAGTATTCTGCAAATCTAGCTACTATATATTTACCTGGCACTCCAATGGGTACAGTATAAATTTTGAAACTGTTCTTCTGGGCAGCCTAGGGCCGTTGGAAGTTTATATCTCACACCATCTTTAATATAAATTATTTAATTTTGACACTCATTTATAACTCTTTATGCCAGGTTTTTACTTCCGCAATTGACCTACGCAAATCTCTTATAACTACAAAATTCAATTATTTTATATCTCATTCTTCTAAACGAAAGCATTCATAGATCGTGTCATGCACTGAGGTGAAATTTGACCTATTCGGAAGAGTACAACAGTTTATTTTGATCTTATTCTTTCTTTAAAAAAAACAATTTTCAGTCATCGCACTTACTCTAAACTAACAATCTATATTTTTACAATATAAACTGATGAAGTGCAGAGAAAAAACACTATCCACACGCAAACCAGTTTGCAACGCCAGAGCAAGCTTAAGGAACAACCTTTCAGCGCGCCATCAGCACACGAACTGGCCTTGAGAGTCACTACCCTTTCATTATTCCTTTCATCTTACGAAGACTTAAATGCAGCTTTGAATGAAGCCGCCAGAAATCCAAACCTTTAATTTACCATCATGACAAAATAAGAACAAAGATTACTTTCCTTTTTTCTTTGTTATGTGGATGTTCCTTCTTTAACACTTTGACCATCGCTGGACTATTAACTTTGTATTTTTCATTAGGTATGTCACCTTAGAAAAACTCATATAAAGCGAAATCTATGCCATAGTTGAAAAGTAAAGTTGAAAACACTTCACATTAACGTCCTATTAAATAAATTAAATGTTCGTTGAAATATAGCTTAAAAATTCAATCTGTATTCAACATACTAATGAGTACATCAGAAACTTAGTTATTTTTTTCATCAACTTTTAAGCCCAATTTTTTATGCTTGGAAATATAATCTAAGGGACCATTAACTTGCCTCCCACCACACAACAAATTGTAGAAATATATGGCCTATCGTTTTGCACAGTTTTGCACCGCAACAGTTAGAAAAATGTAAGCCCACATATTTGGGGGCAAAGCTAATAGTAGCCCCCCCCCCCCCAGTCATTTTTTTCGAAAACTGATACTGTACTGATCTGTACTCGTTTCGCATCATTTTGCACCCAAGTTTTGCGTTTTCCAACGCAATGGTTAAAAAGTTTTAAGCTCCTATATTTGTGGGGGCCATCCATGTTAATGGTACCCCCAACAGCAAAATTTAAAAAGGCAGATAGTGACGCATAGTGCAACAAATTGTACTCGTTTTGCACCCAAGTTTTGCACTACATTGATTAAAATGCTATAAGCTGATATATTTTGGAGTCTCAAGTTAGTGGTAGCTCCCTGAGTCAATTTTTTCGAAAACAGATAATATATCGGCCTGAACTCGGTTTGCACCGTTATGCACCGCAATGGTTAAAAAGTTATAAACTCTTATATTTGTGGGGGCCAAGTTATTAGTAGCCCCCTACAGTAAAATTTCAAAAATCAGAGAGTGACAAATACCGCAACAGATTGTACTCGTGTCGCATCGTTTTGTACCCAAGTTTCACATTTTGCACCGCCACGGGTAAAACGTTATAAGCACATGTATTTTGCGGGGAGAAAATGACAACCCCATAGTCAAATTTTAAAAAGGGGAAAGATATAGTGTTTTGGAAGGTAAATTTAGAATAGTTAGAAGGTAATTTTTGTGTGTATTTAGTTTGGGGAGGGGGACAAGTTAATTGGTGACCCGTTTCATTTTATTTTTTTAATGAAAGGAATATTTTTTGATTACACTAGTCTTACCTAGCGTACAAGTTCTATTTCGATAGTTCTTGGATTTTCTATTCAGCACCTAAAGTAGGTTCAAAGAGTAACTTCTAAGTTAATTAAATTAACACCACAAAAGATGGTCTGACGAATGTAAATGATTGAAGTAGTCATTGTTGAAGACATCCATGTTAATAATTTATGACGCAGCCTAGACCTACAGCGCATTAGCACTTTTTTCTGTCCGAATTTTTAATTGGGGAAAAAGAATTACATACTTCTATATGACAGCTCGCACACTGACAATTTTAAAATCATCGTGATAAGATAATTGAAACATGGTCTATTTCGTAGGTGGTGAAACTATTGCTTACAGAAATATAATGCATGTGTTTAAATCTGTCCGCGGACGCTAGTAATTAAATTGCTCAATTCGATGGCTGCGGTTTGTAACCTCATAAAAAAATAGTTACAAATAATTACACAGTAAGAAGTAATTTGTTCATTAAGTAGAGTGATTTGCAACAAATGTATGTATTATTTCAATGTTGAATCATATATGTATAATTGAAGTAAATAAGCCCAAAATGCAAATGGACAAAATGCAAAAACGTGGAAGTGATATATATTGTGTTCAAACTAGTAATTATGGAAGTGGTTTATTAAGTTCAAGAATTGTTATTTTGTCTCACAGCTTCCAAGTTATGTTTTATCATTGGAAATTTTTCTCAAAACTGTCGTGGAGTACATATTTATCGCAAGTCAGCAATATAATAGTGCACGGATGCGAAACTTTTTTTTGCCCATATGCCACATTAAAATTGAGCACGAACTTCGCGAGCCAGAACATGATTTGACATAAATAGCATACAATACACACTCGTCGTTTAATTGCAGCTTTTAAACGGTAATATCGTAAACGTAAGAAAATCCTTCAGTTAATATTAGTAAAACTAGAAAAAGGCCCAAATCAAAGAATTAAAATAGCTTTCTGGTACTTACAAATTTAACATAATTTTATGTTGTTAGTATGGGTTGCATTCTGTCTTTTCTCAGTTCAGATAAACTATTTTCAAGTATAGACTATAAAGGAGAAATAAAATAGAACCTTCTTTCAACATGTGTATGGTAAACAAATGCAACATATGTGGCGGGCCAGAAAGGCAAATTTCCGGGTTGGATCTGTCCCGCGGGCCGTAGGTTGCGCATCACTGTCTGATGTTACAGCCAATCTTGCTTGTGTTTGTATACAGCCAGTCGAAAAATATAGTATTTCGTTACGTTGTGCTATGATCAAGAGCGAATAACAAGTTTTAAAATTTTTCCACCCACGCCTACCCGGGACTAATAGAACTTCTTTTTATCTTCTCTCAAAGATACAAAGACTCAGCCTCCGGCGCGGACTTCGGATTGGTAAAGGTGGTAACTCTACGATCGACCATTTTTACAGGTTTTCTGTGGTTTCCCTCGCTTTAACCAGGCGAATGCCTGGAAAGGCACCTTAAGTAAGATCCCGGCGCATATCTTCCCCATCCTCTGCCTAGCGTACCCCAGCCTGAGATAAAGATGCTAAAAGGCAATAAATCAAATCAAATTTAAAGATGCAACGAGTTTATAAAATTGCCATTAAAAATCCTCTGGCTTGTAGTTCGATGAATCCAATGACTTTTCTTCTCGTGTTTTATCCATCTTAAAAGAACAGCAGCCGACCACGAAAGACGTATTGTCTCAGGCTAAAGGATAGCGCCGCCGAGGTTTTGGGCTCGAATCTCGACTAGAGCATGGATGTTTGTGGATATTAGAGACTTAAAATCAAGTGTAAACAAGACGGGCCGAAGTCATTAGTTACTAAAATCGGCAAAACTACAAAGTTTACAAAGCTTACTACAAAATAAGAGAACAACTTGCAGCCATTCATTTGAAATCCATTACAATGCTGAGCAACTTAGAGCTCCTAGTGGGGGATCCTGACGATTTTAGTGATTTTTCAATCGAGTGATTTTTCAATCGAGTGATTTTTCAATCGAGTGATTTATTTCTCTCTCAATTATTTTAATCAGCAGTCCGCGCTTACCCTTATCATTTTTTTTTAAATTTTGCCGTACGGGGGCTGCCATTAACTCGGCTTCCCAAAATATAAGTTCTATTAACTTTTTAATTATTGCGCTGTAAAACCTAAAAATTAGGTGTAAAGCGGTGCAAAACGAGTGCAATAAGGTAAACAAGGTCTATTTTTTTTAAAAAAAATGACTGAAATGGGACACCACTACTTGGGTCCCTAAAGTACCTAGGTACATGTGCTTAAAATTTTCTAACCGTTGTGATTCGAAACGGTGCAAAACGAGTACAATGTGTTGCACTATGTATCCTTGTCTGATCTCTTAAATTTTGCTGTAGGGAGCTACCATTAACTTGGCCCCCCACAAATATGATAGCTTATAACTCTTTAACCATTGCGGTGCAAAACGCGAAACTTGGGTACAAAACGAGTGCAGGTACGTAAAGTTGGCCCAACCACATCAAGCTTTTAAGACCAAAACCGTACCAAGATTTTGTGCATATTTTGTGCTAATTTGTGCACACTATCCCAT
>JAGDQP010009068.1:14125-60629 GCA_022664845.1 Lepisma saccharinum
ATCCCATATTTTGTGCACGCTCGGTTTAGCCCAGAAATCGAAAACAATGCGGTTGGGCCAACTTCACGCTGGCCCAACCACATCAAGCTTATCGGAATAAAAACCACTCCAAGATTTTGTGCTAATTTGTGCACACTATCCCATATTTTGTGCACGCTCGGTTTAGCCCAGAAATAAAAAAAAAGGATTGGCCAACTTCACGCTGGCCCAACCACATCAACCTATCTGAATAAAAACCACTCCAAGATTTTGTGCATATTTTGTGCTAATTTGTGCACAATATCCCATATTTTGTGCACGCTCTTTTTAGCCCAGATATCGAAAACAATGTTAGTTGGGTAAACTTCACGCTGGCACATCCACATCAAGCTATCAGAATAAAAACCACTCCAAGATTTTGTGCATATTTTGTGCTAATTTGTGCACACTATTCCATATTTTGGGCACGCTCGGTTTAGCCCAGAAATCGAAAATAAATGTGGTTGGGCCAACTTCACGCTGGCCCAACCACATCAACCTATCGGAATAAAAACCACTCCAAGATTTTGTGCATATTTTGTGCTAATTTGTGTACACTATCCCATATTTTGTGCACGCTCCGTTTAGCCCAGAAATAAAAAAAAAGGATGGGCCAACTTCACGATGGCCCAACCACATCAACCTATCTGAATAAAAACCACTCCAAGATTTTGTGCATATTTTGTGCTAATTTGTGCACAATATCCCATATTTTGTGCACGCTCTTTTTAGCCCAGATATCGAAAACAATGTAAGTTGGGCCAACTTCACGCTGGCCCAACCACATCAACCTATCGGAATAAAAACCACTCCAAGGTTTTGTGCATATTTTGTGCTAATTTGTGTACACTATCCCATATTTTGTGCACGCTCGGTTTAGCCCAGAAATAAAAAAAGGATGGGCCAACTTCACGCTGGCCCAACCACATCAACCTATCCGAATAAAAACCACTCCAAGATTTTGTGCATATTTTGTGCTAATTTGTGCACACTATCCCATATTTTGTGCAAGCTCGGTTTAGCCCAGAAATCGAAAACAATGTGGTTGTGCCAACTTCACGCTGGCCCAACCACATCAACCTATCGGAATAAAAACCACTCCAAGATTTTGTGCATATTTTGTGCTAATTTGTGTACACTATCCCATATTTTGTGCACGCTCCGTTTAGCCCAGAAATAAAAAAAAGGATGGGCCAACTTCACGCTGGCCCAACCACATCAACCTATCGGAATAAAAACCTCTCCAAGATTTTGTGCATATTTTGTGCTACTTTGTGTAAACTATCCCATATTTTGTGCACTCTCTTTTTAGCCCAGATATCGAAAACAATGTTAGTTGGGCCAACTTCACGCTGGCCCAACCACATCAAGCTATCGGAATAAAAACCACTCCAAGATTTTGTGCATATTTTGTGCTAATTTGTGCACACTATCCCATATTTTGTGCACGCTCGGTTTAGCCCAGAAATCAAAAACAGTGTGGTTGGGCCAACTACACGCTGGCCCAACCACATCAAGCTATCGGAATAAAAAACACTACAAGATTTTGTGCATATTTTGTGCTAATTTGTGCACACTATCCTATATTTTGTGCACGCTCGGTTTAGCCCAGAAATCGAAAATAATGTGGTTGGACCAACTTCACGATGGCCCAACCACATCAAACTATCGGAATAAAAACCACTCCAAGATTGTGTGCATATTTTGTGCTAATTTGTGCACACTATCCCATATTTTGTGTACGCTCGGTTTAGCCCAGAAAACAAAAACAATGTTTCTGGGCCAAATTCCTGCTGGTCCAACCACATCAACCTATCGGAATAAAAACCACTCCAGTATTGTGTGCATATTTTGTGCTAATTTGTGCACTCTATCCCATATTTTGTTCACGCCCGGTTTAGCCCAGAAAACAAATCAATGTGGTTGGGCCAACTTCACGATGGCCCAACCACATCAACCTATCTGAATAAAAAACACTCCAAGATTTTGTGCATAATTTGTGCACACTATCCCATATTTTGTGCACGCTTGGTTTAGCCGAGAAATCGAAAACAATGTAGTTGGGCCAACTTCACGCTGGCCCAACCACATCAAGCTATCGGAATAAAAAGCACTCCAAGATTTTGTGCATATTTTGTGCTAGTTTGTGCACACTATTCCATATTTTCTGCACGCTCTTTTTAGCCCAGAAATCGAAAATAATGTGGTTGGGCCAACTTCACGCTGGCTCAACCACATCAAGCTATCGAAATAAAAACCGCTCCAAGATGTTATGCATATTTTGTGGAAATTTGTGTACACTATCCCATATTTTGTGCCGATAGTTTGATGAGTGGTTTTTATTCCGATAGTTTGATGTGGTTGGGCCATCGTGAAGTTGGCCCAACCACATTATTTTCGATTTCTGGGCTAAACCGAGTTTGCACAAATTAGCACAAAATATGCACAAAATCTTGGTGTTGTTTTGGTTTTAAAAGCTTAATGTGGTTGGGCCAACTTCACGCACCTAACGAGTGCATACTGGTAGACTATCTGTTTTCGAGAATTTGGCTAAGGTGGCTACCATTAACTTGGCCCCCAAAATAGATGTGCTTGTAACTTTTTAACTGTTGCGGTGCAAAACACACAACTTGGGTGCAAAACGGGTGCAAAACGATAGGATATCTATTTCTAGTAGTAATGGGGACCAATTTAATGGGTCAAATGTAGAACACAGTTCAATTTAACAGTTAAAAACATGTCACATTACCATCCTATGAACAAAATAAAATTTTCGTTAGGATATAGATTGAAATTCAACTTGTTTTCAGCATGCCAAAGAGGACACAAAATAGTAGTTAATGGCATTCAATTAGCATTTAATTACAAATTTCATTCCATAGATTTGAAAGAATCCCATTTAAAAAAATCAATACAATAGTTTAAAATAATATTTAAATCCAAGTTGAATTAACATTTTATCAACAATATCAAGTTTTTGTTAAAATATGATTTAAAATTAAATGCACTGTTTTTTCTACCATCAACGGTTAATCAACGAAATAGACAAAAAATCAACGTTTCAAACATGTTTGTGAGCTAATGGAGATGAAAGCCCACATCCGTACTAATAATATATATTTAGGAGTGTCTATAGAAAATCATAAAAGTTCTATCAATTATATGTTTGACCTTTAATTTCCATACATGTAATAAAGTTCGAAAATTATAGGGAGCTAACCCCCTTGGCTACGGATCTGCCCACAACTTACTGACCTTTGGCAGTACTATTCCACTTTTCCATGTGAACACAAAGCAGCCAGTTTAACCATTTGCTACTTGTACCTTACGGTATCTATTTTCCATATTTGTGACTGCTATCTTCTCTCCTATTTGGTGTTGCATTTTTAATGGCGATCAGTGTATAACCTTTTGTAGCATTACCAACTTGGCCGCCTTACAATCAAAATTAACTTTAGCAAGCGTGCTAGAAATATTTTGAAAGTGTTGTTCAAGTGATGAAATCATTACAAAGTCATGCAGAACACCAACTTGCATATAAAAAAGGAGAAAAGTGTTTGGTTTAAATTATTTAGGAATAGTGGGAATAGCATTTATAATAGGAGCTTCAGTCAGCATTTTTAAAAGAGTACTAAGTACTTTAGGAAAGTAATGCTTGGGCGTATTGTAAAGAATGTTGTTTTAATTATCGTGTTCTATTCTACCAGGATATTGTTAACGAAATATAGAAAATAACTAGGGAGAAAATACAGATTTAGAACTTTATTGTTAATACATTAACTGATTCAACACTTTTAGGTCAGCGAAAATATGAACGTCTGTTTTATGAAACAAAAGTTGAAGGAGACTTCAAATTTAGTTTGTCTCTTCAGATTATTTAGAATTTTATTTCTCCATTCTAGACTCTGAACTTTTATCAGTGGATGAAGTTAAAAACTCTTGCATCTCAGAGTGCAAAACATATGTAAAATGCGTGATTTTATAATTGAATGTAGTTACGCTGAGAACTTTATTTTATATGGGCCAGTCTAGTAACTGTTGACTTCGTCCCGTAACGATTATTCGTCCCGTTCGAGTTAAAAGACACCCATGCCCCTGCCGGCACTGGAACCCGGGACCTTCGTGGCTTTGGCCTAACGCCTTAGACCGCACAGCTACCCGGTCGACTTACGCTGAGAAGAACCAAACCACTAGATTTTGAGACAAGAACATGTGTTTTCCTTTGAAGGTTTAAACAAAACTCCAAGCCTTTTGATGTCATTTCCGGCAAATACTGTAAGGTGGGAAACATGGTTAAAACTGTCATTCAAGAAGGAGCCAGATTGTTTCTCGCCATTGTACAATTTCTGCGTTATACACATAATGTTTGGTACAAAATCTAATACAAATATATCTGTTTGGTTTATGCAAAACAATAACATTTGTTTTGAAACACTAACTTTGAACCCAATTTTCTCCGTTTCATCCCGATGTACTGTAGCTTATTTTGGTATAGTTGGGGACAATTCACATATACGAAGATAAATGTTCTTACTTGAACAATATGGTTAAGTTTTTTTTACCATCTATTTTCTATGATGTTTCGTTTGTTTCTTCTTCATTGTTTTTACTTATTATGTACATATTTTTCTTAATTGCTGCATTCCATACTGCCACGTAATATCGTCCACATCTATTTCATTTTCACACACACAGTGAAATGACAGAATACTCACGCTATTGTTAAAACACATATCTATCCATGCATTTACATAAGGATTTGCATTTATCTATTTATAGGTATCTTTCTTATTGTACACATGTTTATTAAACGTATATGTAGTTTGAAGTTCCAGTTGTCATTATTTTTGCACTTACTACTACGTTTCGCCAGGTTTCTTACTTAAAATATTATGGTTAAAGGAGAGGGTTTCGTTTTTCAACTCCATTAGTTTGTTGGTCGAAAGTCAGAATTGTAAATGTCCAGAAGTTCTCTGTGTTCATAGTAATGAATTGTTCATATTCGCAGTGGTTCCATTATTGTATTTGTATAATCTATTCCATTGCTTCATCATTATGGAACGTCCATAATTAACTGTTATGTTAGACATTTAATTAGGGATTTTTTAATGCCTGCCTATCACGTCGCCACGTGTGATCTAGTATGACATTTTCAGTTTTGTTTAAATATTTTGTGTGAACAGTACTTTATTGTAGCAAGTTGCTTACAGCTGCTACGTTTAGCGGTTAAGTTTTGCGATCTAGTTATGAATTTCTCGCTAACAATTTAGTATGAAACAGGAGCACTTATTTAGTTTGATTAGCTTTAGTAAGGGTGTGTCTTGCTTTGGGAATACAATTTCACTGACAATCTTTATTTTACATAAATATTGTGCTTACACTTAACACTGTTCCATCTGGTTTATGTGATTTGGTATAAGGTTTCCACCCTGTAACTTCATCCTGTTTTTACAAGTGCTCATGTATCGTAATTCTGCAATTATGACGCTATTTACAATAAGGTAGAGGAGCTCCTCGTAGCGATCCTTCCAGCACTCCTACAACATCGTTATTCTTGCAGTCTATTGCTCGTTTCAAGCTATTATGATGAACATAGAAACTGTAAGTTATGAATAAGAAAAAAATGTCAAAAAATGTAGAAGCTTAGTTGAACCATCTTGTTAGATTAAACTTTTCATTTATATCGAAAATATTCTTTACTTAGAGAACACGTAACCAAAAAGTTTCACTGTTACACCTATGATTAATACAAAGTAACTTTTGGCGAATACATGTAGGGAACAGATTCTTTCTTAACCTTCTCCAAACCTTGACATAACCTTCAATAAGAATTCATATGTATGTAACCTCTGTTGGAGAAAAAGGTTACTATTTCTACGCCTTTTGTTTAAAAAAGCGATGGGTGAGCGTAAGTGCATCTAACTAATGTGCCATTTATGATATTGAAATAAATATATTATTATGGTTTCTAGGAATAGTAAGAATCGCTATTTTGAACAGTAACTTCTTTCTATGTCCAAAGCAAGATGCGATGATATTAGCAGCACTGGGGGTGCGAACAAATAATTTTGAAGAGGAATGTCTTCTGGTGGGAGCAGTTAACCTTTCTCGTCGAAAGTAACTTGGTGGAAAACCGGTAACATCTCATGGAGTTTTAGGTTGTATTTATTGTATTGTAAAGCTACGTTTGCCATTAAGGATACAGAAATGACTGCTAATAGTTTCGAATACAGTAAACAAGCTAACTCTTTTGACCAGTAGCATTCGTTTGATTTTGTCTGCCGGAAGTTGTTTATTTGCTAATATTAGGTGATACGGTTCAATGAAACTCGAATGTTTAATCTGTTAGATCAGGGGTCTCCAAACTTTTTTGTCAACATGCCAAATTGTCTATGCAGAAATAGGAGTAGCGCCACATTATAAAGGATCAATCCAAAGGTAATTTTCATATAGTAATTATTGTGCAAGTTTTATTAGTAACAAGAAATTTAATAGAAAATAGTTAGTGCATGGCAGCAGGGGATAATGCCAATATCTATATTTTAGAATTGTGTAACTTGTTAACGGTAAGTTCGAAATTCATAGAAATGGTACCGTTTGTAGATTAAAAGGTCTTCTGTCACATCTGGAAGTTAATCCATTCTTTAAAAATAATCTCTTGAACTGTGATAATTAAAATGAAAAACTGGATTTCGTGTTGAGCTTTTCGAGATCTCATTGATTCATATTTTGAACAAAAATGTTATTTAGAATGTATATATTAATTAGATTTTTTCTTTTATAAAGTAGACATTAATAGGAACACACTGGGCAAATAAGTGAAACATGTAGCCACCATGGATTCAAAATAATAAACCACTGTTTGTATTACCCCATATATATTCAAATGAAAGGTTAATGCCAACAGCTACACTATAAAAGAACTTGTTTGTTGTAAAACTTTACTGAAGATGTTTTTAGTATTTCCAACGTTACAAAAACATGCAAGATCCTTTGAAGGCGAAGCCATTATACAATATTTACATTCGTTCCAGGAGATTCTTCTCTTTCATCTAATCATATTATTAGAACTAACTTGCTTCATTACAATTTCTTAGTGTTTTCTCGAAGTACTGGTGGCCGCTTCCTATCTGTGACAGTTCGACACTGCCAGAAAGCGAGAAACTCTGCTACGAAAGCACTAGGGTTTCTGTAGCATATGACAAACTATTTCTTTTGTATTTTTCCCCTTGCTTTAAGGACGTTTGATTATTACGTATATTTTATAGTTCAATTTTTTATTTGCTTAGCTGTTTTTCCACTCAATACATTTTTGGGTGGAGGAAATGTGTGTTTTAATCAATGTTTGTGCCTAAGTATGAAACAACTGACCAACTGACTGTTTTAGATTGGCATGCACAATTTTAAGGTATGTTTGAAAAACAATATTGTTTTTTACCAATATTTCCAGTTCCACCAAATATATCAAGGTCACAATATTATGAAAATGAAGCTAATGGTGTTGGCGTTTCACGTGACACGGATATCACCAGGGAAAACGTACTGGTTTTGGCATTACCCCTCAACGGTGTAATGCAACGGTAATGCCAACATTTACATCTTCCTCTGGTTTAATAGTTTTGACAATGTGTTCTCACACTGGACATCCACTCTTGCACACATAACTCTTACTAAAATCTAGTTTTTACCAGAAGAGTTAACTTTTTCAGAGATGATGTACACAACAGGCAAAATTAGAAAAGTTTTGATAAAGTGATAGTATTGGCTCATGTTGTCATATGTTTGTATAATATTCAAAGAGAAATTACTTCCTGGGTGTTACATTATTTTTCTTTAGGTCCAATGTAGAATGTAGAAACTGTAATTTTTAATTTGTTTCGTGCCAGTAAAAATTACTGCACGGCCCGTTGGTTGGAGACTCATCTGTTAGATAATTGATGAAACATAGAGAAGGCTGAAAGCGCAAAAAACAATTTATAGTAACTTACGAACTACGTTATCAGGTAATTAAAACTTTGAAATTGTGAAACAAAAACGTATGTTTCATCGCATTCAGTTCTTGAATAGCTTAGTAGGTTAATGTAAAAATACAAGTAATCTTTAGTAAAATAAGTAAACAGAGATGTTTTACTACGAAACAAAGAAAGTGTTTGTATCTCTGATGCAGGAAATGATGCACTTTTATCAGAGTCGCTGTCACTTTTATCTTTGGCGTAATTTGTTGACCATTTACAGAAGTACATGCAAACACTGATCTGTTAGACACTTTCTATAACAGTGGCTGTTTTCATTGCAAGAGCTACGTGGAAAGTTTTTTTCACTTAAAACACTGATTTTTCGTATTTCACATCTCTTTGCAATGACAAATCTATTGTGAACCATGAATAGCGAATTATCTCAGACTCCCACTGCTAACTCTTGCTTAATTTTCATTTGTTTTCTTAATTAGGGTGCGAGTAGATCAGTAACATATCGACAAGACTTTCTCACTATACACTAATACCTCTAAAACCACAAACGGTCAAATAGTCACAGTAACAAATGTCAATTATCAGGACATGCGAATGTAGTAGTTTTAGACTTGTACGTTTTATATTCCTATTCCTTTACAACATACTAAAATGCAATTTAAGAACTAACTTCAACATTTTAGAGCGTATTTAAGAAATATTTTGAGGTCATTTTAGACACCTGAATGTATAGTTATAAATGTGTAAAAATACAAACTCTGGGTATGTGTCGACCTTATTCTCACTATAACTTCACATCTTTTACACATTAAAGAAAATAATTCTCACAATGAATATATATATATATATATATAGGTTCGAATAGTCTAATTTGTACATAATTGCTTTCAGTAGCTCCAAAATCAAATCACAATTCAACGGTGTATTGAGCTATTTTCTGAGCTCAGCTGAGTTCACATAAAAGCGTTCAGACTTCAAGTAACCTGCCTCTTGTCTTCTTCTATAGACCCACACATCTTTGAAAGGTATTTCTTCATGTTCTTCGTTGCTCATATTTTCTGGTTCACCTTCTTTATAGATGATGCCATCTTCACCTTCAGATAGCTTTCCATTTTCCATTGCTGCATTCTCAACCAGTTTGTTATCGTATCTGTTTGCCCTTGAGAGCACTTTCCATCGTATATCATGTGTGATGTTATACACCAGTATCTCAATGTATATAATTATAATACTGACTACAACACCAAGCACAAACAAAACAAAGATTGGTAATACTTGTGAGATAGTGATTGATTCAAGCGGAGGGCTTTCAACAGGAATATCACGGTATGTTTTTTGCTTCATGTAGGAAAATAATCCTACTTCCTGCATTTTGAACAACCTGAAAATAAAGAGTAATAAACGAATTTAATCTTTTTAATGTTGTACGAAATAAGAACAGCTAAATAAGATTTTTAATTCTTTGTTCATTATGAAAGTTCATGAAGATATCGATTACCCATTGGAATGACTTATAGTGCCGGTGTGGATAGAGAAAATTGACGTTAATCGGTAAACTAAATCTAGGAAAATACATCTTCCAGTCCTTTAACTGATTTTACATACATTATAAAATAAGATGCTTTGAAGTCCAAGGCTTGATTTATGTCAGTATATATTTTGCATTGTTTCAATGGAATACATACATCATTTGGGAAGGGCACTAACCTTATAGTTTGTAAATTTGAATAATAATGATCATTACCTCGCATAATTAATTCGAAAGCGCTTATACATGCTACATTTAAACCAACTTTTATTATAATTTTACACATTTTAATTTATTTTTGATCATTTTTCAACCTGGGATCATTTTGTTGAGAGAAAGATATTATTTACAGAAACATGCTGCATGTTAGTTGTATGAACAAACTTGAAACAAACCTTTCAGTTATACCAGTCAAATGCTGAAATGATACCTTCAGATTAGGCTCAAACCGAAATCCTTCCGTGTGTTTTTCCCTACCCTATCTCGGCCTGAGTCTTATATACATAAAGGCCATCAATAATGTTCAAACTGAAACAAACTTTCATGTGCAAGCTAAATTTATATTAAAACATCGTTTGTATAATTTATGTAATATTATTAAATTTTGCAATTCCTACAATTCGTGATGTAGTAATTATATACATTTTATGCTCCAAATTTTAACATAAATAACTCGACCCTAAAAAACGCAAGGTTCGAAAAGCTACTTGAAGAATAGTACTGCATTTTAAATAAATTTTAACAATTAGGATAACATTAATGAGACAACACTTAGTGAATACGCCAACAGAGTATCGAAGCTAGACACTGCCGAAAGCGTGGGAAAATGAAGTACAGAGTTTGGTATATCCAATGCTGTTAACAACAGAAATTTATGATATCCTCAAAGACTTCAAACCTGCTCTATCAAAACATACATATTTGAAAATTGTACATGAGTGCCCAAGGAACTCACCTTTGTTTCGGAGAATGTTTGAGAAATATGCCTTTTGGCTAGAGCGAGTTTGAAGTGTTTGATGAAACCATGAGGTTACTAGTTTTATTGTTAATGGTATTGGAAACATTAAGATCTGAACTTAGCCTCTAGCTCCGATACTATGCACTTTTTCGCAAAAGAAAAATCTACGGGAACTTTTTTCTTTCACTGCAGTGATGTAAAGAGTCTCCTCTCGAAGTTCGTCCTCCATATCTTGAAACATGCTGTACTGGGTTGAAACAATCATGACTTTATTTTTCAAATAAATCATATTTTTACTTTTTATTTAAATCGATTTTCTTGATTTAAATCAAAATTTGTGATTTGAGTAACTTGAGGCATTGAGAAAGTTACTGAGTTAGTTTTTCCTTTTCAAATACCTCAACCAGTAAAAACTGAAGTAAAATTCACGAATATGTGGTGTTCCCTGCGGAAGATAGCCATGGAAAATAGGGGATTACGACGACTTGTAATAAGTCTGAAAAGGAAGGAAAATATAACGTTGCTTATTTATAGTGTATTTTACAAAGGGAAGTTAACATGTAGGAAATTTCTACGTTAATTCTGTCTATACACGATGAATGGTTTCAGAGGGATATACACCGTAATTAGGTTCGAATTAAACCACGTTTCCACATATCAGCTATCCTTTTGAAATGACGTCTGTGTCTTCCTTTCTTCCTAAGCAATTGCAAATTTTATAATCGCAATTACCTCTTTTCTCCACGCTACATCTACCTAATGAAATATTCTATGATTTAAGTATTCTACGATAAATTTTAATTCATTTCACTTAGTTTCCAGCCATCAAAATTGCACTATCAATTTGGGAACACCCCTTGACAATACTTCATAAAGTATGAGAGCAATTTTGTAGCCGCGGTCGTTTAATGATAGCGCGCTCACCTCTGGTTTGTGGGGTCCACGATTCGATACCGGCTTGTGTCATGTGGGTTTTGAGGTGAACAAAAACTGTGTGCGTGGGTTTTCTCAGTGTTCTCTCGTTTCCTCCCGCCTTCTTCGTTCAATCAATTATCCCACCATCATCCATTCGTTCTAAACCAAAGTTGCCTAGAGGACTTAAATAAAATTAAGTTCAATGAGAACTATTTCATGGTCAAATAGAGAATACGCAACTTTGCATTTTCATCCTTCAGCATACAAATAGGTAAACTTTATGCGCGTACTTCCATCGAGTGAGTATAAATTGCTTTTGAGCAGTTTGTGAAGAAATCAGGTAACTTTATGCAAATGCAAATACACAAAGTAGGTAATGTTACGAAACAACAATTTTTGTTTTATAAACCAAAACTGAATTTTCTATTTTATGTGTGTTCGGTTTCATATTACAAAAAAAACATATGTGTAATACAAATTGTAATCTGATAAGTAATGCGAATAGGGTTCATACATTCTCTTCCAAAATTTCACCAATAAATAAACCAATCAAATAGTTCGTTTTACATCATAAGAGCCCATAATCATGTAAGAATTTAAGGGTATGTTTCAACTTTACATATTATTCAAATCACAAAGTAATTAATAATAGTGTAGTTTATTTGTACTTTTTTAAATCTATTTTAAATTTAAATCATTACATTTTTTTAAAATATCTGATTTAAATTGCGATTCAAATCAATCAACCTTGATGTTGTATATGTATATAACATTCATAATATTTATTTATATTGGTATATTCATGTGTATATATTTGAATTGTGATAATAATAATAATTTAATTTCTTGGACGATCAAATTACCAGCTATTTATTGTAGCAATTTGGTCATTTTATGTGAAATAAACATATTTTTTAACAAAATTCTACTTCACCTTCTCAGATTTTTACTATATTTGTTGTATTGCTAATAACTGTTGAGAATATTAAAACATGTTTTTTTCTTCAGATTTTAGACTCATTGTGAAGAATCACAGTAAAGTAACATTTTCCTTTACAAAATGTCTTATTACTCTGCAAATGGTTGGTGCTAGAGAGCTCAAAGAGAGCTCATTTTAAACCTCTTATAATACGCTTTCATTCGATATGACACTTGATAGGTTTGCACAAATATGTGTTTCCCAAAAATTATAAAATTTGAATTTCCCAAATTTGGACATCTCGAAAATTTTCAAAAGATTCTTATAAGTTCGTTATATCTTCCTGCAGCTACCATGATAATTATAATTTGGGACAATATTTGGATCGTGACATATAAGGGCGATTCTCTGGAACGTGGTCCCGCGTTGATACTTTTTTAAGCTGAGTTAATTCAATCAAAACATTGTTTTTCGTGCAAAAAATATATTAATTTTATTCGGCAAAATTTGTTTTCTGAAAGAAATATATATTTTGTTTATGAAATGAGACTTCAAACACAAGCAAGTTTCCATTACAGGCAAGTTGGAATTTTGCTTCATTTTAAAGTGATAATTTTAATGCTCAAACTAACTTATCTATTTAATCAACTTAAATTTATGGATAACATAAAAATAATTTATTAAACCTTTGAAAAAGAAAAGAAAAATTCTATATAGGTATCAAGCAATTCTCAAATTGCTCCTCCTATTTTCGCTTGTCCCGTGCAACATACAAAAGATGAAATTTTTAGTTTAAAAATTGAACAATTTATTATTTATTAAAACTTCAAATCCAAAGCTAAAACCATCTGAGGAAGACAAAATTAAACTTTTCTAATTTTCTCTTGATCATTTTTTATTTTATAAGACATTTAAAAAGTGTCCCGTGCGACACGAGCTGCACAGGACATTAAACAAAATTGGTGTATATGAATGAAAACCACTTATTTTTAGTGTCAGTTTTTAATAGATAATTACTAATGTATTAACAATGACATAAGCTTGCTTAAGTGATAAAATTACTGAAATGATGATTCTCGTCGTGTTACACGGTACATTCAGACAACATTTTTTGCTATAAATCCTTAAAAATTAATTTAAAGTCTGCTTTTGATGTGTGTTATGAAAGATTCATGGTCATAGAGTAAATGTATCTAGGTGAATATTTTAACAATATTGCACCAAAGTTATTAACAGTGTGTTCCACGGGACTCAGACGAATGACCAGAGTCACTTGTCATACATGTTTGTAATATTTTCTGTTAATTCTGAGAATGTTAACCTAATGTTAAATTTCTCCATATATTTTCCTCAAATAATAATATTTTACAATATGATTTTGCTTACCTTTTTAAAACTTTAGTAGGTATGTAGAGTGTTTCACGGGACACAAAGGAATGGATTAACAAAATCATATTGTAAAATATTATTATTTGAAGAAAACGTGTGGAGAATTTTAATAGTATGTTAACACTTTAAAATATTCTCAGAATATACAAAAAATATTACAAATATGTGTGACGAGTAAATGTGACCATTCGTCTGAGTCCCGTGCAACACACTGTTAATAACTTTGGTACAAATACAATTTATATTGTTAAATTTATTCACCTAGATATATTTATTCTATGACCATGAATCGTGCATACCACACATCAAAAAGAGGCTTTAAATTCATTTTTACGGATTTATAGCCAAACGTGCTGCCTGAATGTCCCGTGCAACACGCCGAGAATCACCCATAAAATATTTTCGTTATATGCCTGGGGAAGAAAAGGCACTAGCGGTAATTTCAAACATACCTTCGATTGTAGATGGGCTTCAGCGAGTCTCCTGCAATTCCTACAAAACCCCATCTGTCTTTCTCAACACCATTCCTCAGATACAAGACACTGCAAGGAGCATATTTCAACTTCGGTTTCAGAGCATCGTAAAATCCCAAAATTGCTGCTTGCTCATTGCAAATGGTTTCAAGTCCTTTAATCGTGTTAAGAAATGTAGCGTTTCTGTCTGTTAAAAAGTTCCTTCTCAGTTCTGTCGAGATCGGATCTGTAGCATACTGTAGTAAAAAAGAAAAATATTCTTGACAAACGGAACTCGAAATGAATTATCCTCTCCTATCTATCACATGTGTAAAAAATAATTGGACAAATTTGGATAAGGGCGTATGTGTTTTTTATCATTTTTCAGGACAGCAGAAAATGCCGCTTTTACAGACGTTATTCTTATTTGGAGAAAGGTGTTAGTGGATAACAGCAAATAAAGAAGTCCCAGGGAGACGATATACACACCCCGAGTCCTGTACACCTACTGACTGACTCAGTCTTGCAGGTCGTATATATCGAATCTCATTTTCATCAAAATTTTAGATACGCACTTATCCAAATTACCCCTTCAACTGACATTTTACTTTGGTCAGTTTATTCTTATTAATTAAACCACATTTTGGAGAAAGAAACTGATCCTTAAATGTGATCAGCATTTTGTGCAGAGTAACAACCTTTAAAATTTAGAAAATAGAGTTAGCTCTGTAGTTATGATTTTCTTCACCTACATAACTTGTAATCAGCTTTTGGTTAAAACAATAAATATGTAATATTAGTTTTCAATGTTTCACTCACATGGAGAAGTAACGAAGTGAAACCGCTCCCCTTATTGTACGCCAGTTGAAAGGTCTCATTGCGTATAATATACAGCCAAAAGATTAGGTTGTCATACATATATAGTACGAGTTATGGCCGCTAGACGGCCAGAAAGTTTTTGGGTTTTATCTCGTGTCTTTTCCTACCTACTTTGCCGCCCTTGATGCTATATATTCCTCGTAGTAAAACGCACCATCTATATCAAAAGCCTAAATCTCCCACCTGATACAGGAAGCTCAGGGAATGAAAAGTCGCTCGGAAAGCACATCAACTGCATTTAATAATATTAATACTAATGTTCAAAGCGTACACGAATGTATGTTGTAGGAAGGCTTCATAACGTGACACAAATTGTGAGAAGATTTTTGCAACCAATTCTTTCAACTTCGTGCCTTTTTCTTTTACTTAGCCAAAGCTTTAATATAACCTTGTCAAATTACGGATGTAGAATCCAACTTGATTTTCCATGAAATGAATCCACTAGGAGATTGCTTTGAACGTATTGTCAACATTACAGTTTTTCACGCCCCACAGACACAAAACTTCAACACACAGTCGATGACGGGC
Source organism: Lepisma saccharinum (assembly GCA_022664845.1). Lineage (NCBI taxonomy): Eukaryota > Metazoa > Arthropoda > Insecta > Zygentoma > Lepismatidae > Lepisma > Lepisma saccharinum. The sequence continues at coordinate 29,682 of JAGDQP010009068.1, forward strand.
TACTTTTGCAACGTTGGACTTATTAATAATGCGTTCACGAATGTGTGCCACAGTGTTCTCCATCGTATGCCAGTTTCAAATTGATTGCTCCACCGGATCATCCTCGTGAAAACCATTGATTTATCGTGAGCAGTGCGACGATCATTCATCTTTTTTGGATTAATCTGATCACTCTACACAATACCGTTATGATAGATTTTGGCGCGGAAGCCAAAACAGTATTAATTCGGCGTAGTTGTCTCCAGAAACAAACTTCGCAGCACAAACGCACCTTCAATAATGGCTTTACTAGTCTGTATGTAAATATACCTGATTTTCTAGAACACTCACGCTTACGTGTCTTGGATGTAAAGGTTAAATAAAGTATCTATGATATATTTTTAATGAAAATGCTTCCACAATATAGCAGTTGATACAGTGATAAATATATTAAAGTCAGTTAATGTGCTTTTCGAGTGACTTTCCGTACCCGCAGATATCTCTGGCTTAATTTTTGTTTTTTATAAGGATAATTCGTTCAACTATCGAGAATACATATAATCGTACATATAAATACATACACAGAATACGAGATACAGCCTACAAACCTCCTGACCCGCTAGCTAGTATTTTGCTAGTAGGCAAACTAGTTTTTTGCAATTATACTATACTCAATAAGGTATTTTAATTGATATACATGTGATGTAGTTGGAAGTGCCACACTGCCACTGCCCTTCTTCTCCTTCTTAGATTTCAAGTTTTAGCTGCATTATCTCGGTTCAGCTATGATGAGGATCTGTTCTTTCAGGATAAAGGAAAACGTAGCATCGTACGTCGATACAAGAATGGAATTCAAATGTTCAACTTATATTTTATATTGTTCAAGAAGCAAGTATCACGTATCATCGGTATATGAACCCATTTGTGGATCGATAGAAAAGGCTATTAAAAACTTATCTTTCTCCTGAAAGGAAGCTGTCCACATCATACCTAAAATGAGACGAGTAGTGGTTTTATAGGCAAAACCAATATACCCCCGCATAAAAGGAAATGACCTTTTAAAAATATTGAAAGGAAAGTATAGTTAAAGCCATAGTTTTCCCCACCTTTCAGACCACAAGAAATCCAGCGGTGTTTGGCCAATTTCTGTGTGGCTTGCTTTTGCTGAAATCTAGAGGAAGGACAAAGGGAAAATGTTAAGCGTTGAATAAGACCTGCCGATTTTAGAGTTAAAGTCAGAACCTTTTTTATGCACTGCTCCGAACCATGAGAAATCCAACGCTATATGGTTCATTTCTCTGTGACTTCCAATTACTGACAGTGGAGAACGCTAAAATCCATTAAAAAGAACCTACCAGCTTTACGATAACAGTCACAGTTCTCCCCAACTTTTCAGGCCACGTAGATCTAATGGTGTATGATTGATCTGTATCTGATTTATACAGTAAGTTACTGAGATCTAGAATGCGGACAAATGGAAAATGTTAAGTGATTAAGAAGAACTGCCAGTTGTAGAGTCATAGTCATAGCTTTTATCACCGTTTCACACCATCCAAACTTATAGGAATGCAAAGTCATACAGCTCATTTCTATGTGACTTATAGTTACTAAGATCTATAGAAACAGGCACACGGACAAAGTATGAAAATTCAGAGCTGAATGCAGGAGACTAAGCAAATGAAAAGAATCTGTTAGTTCTAGAGTCAAAGTAATATCCCTCCACCGTTTCAGACCACTAAAAATCTAACGTTGTATGGCTCATCACTGTCTGACTTATAGTTGTTGGTATCTAGGGGTAGACAGACAAACAGTCAGGACAAACTGCATATATTCCTCTCTCCATACCAGGGAGGTAATAAAGTATCTCCTAAGGAAGCAAATTAGCAACTAATCAATGAAGTAGAACTTTAATTACATTTTTTATACAAAGTTATGACTCTAGCCACCACCTAATAGAACGTGATTTTAGATTAGCATATGCGTCAAAATATACAGTTCTGAAATGAAAAGAGTTCCACGAGTTTCAATACTGTTCATTTTTTGCACATGCTGTATTCATGTGCTATTACAATAAGATATACAGTATAATCTTGGGAATCCAAAATTTCGGATAATTTGAAAACCTCCGAACGGAAATTGAACGTGAAAACTAGTTTTTTGATAACATAATTATTCCAGGAGGTAAAACTCTAGCGAATTGCTGTAGAAAACAATAGTAGCAATAAGGCTCACCTGACCGGTTGTATTAGCCCGTGCTCCCTACTTGACTCACACTCAAGGTCACTAACCTCACGTCTCCATCTTACTCATGCCCTACAGTTGTGGCTGACGCGTTGCCACCCATTATTTATCCTATTACAAAACGCTAAAAGATGAACTGGTACATTCAATGCATATTTTAAACATTCTTCGGATAATCGGAATTTTCCGGGAGCCGGAGAGGTGTCAGTCCCAATTATTTCCGATTCTCGTATTTATACTGTCTATTTATGTGTTTTTACAATTTTATAAAAGCGTTTGACTTTTATTAGAGTTGATATTCCCTCACTTAGACTATTTCTTTCAACGAAGGTCAACCAAGTTCAAAATATCTCCTAAACACGTTTTAACCCTATCTACTTTCCCTATCCCTATCCACAGTTATATAGATGCTAAGCAAGAGTCAGTAGTTATTGTTCCTCGAAGTGACTTCTACAATTGGTGTGGTGACCGAGATTTGCTCGAGATGAAATATAATGATAGTCGTTCGATTAGTTTTCCTCGTTTCTCGCGAGATATCATGACACGAATATACACATCTTTGTAATGTGCAATTCTCACGAACATTGTGCAGTGAACTGATTACACGTCGTCCTCTGAAGCATCGTACTCCTGCCGTCATGCGACAGGTTGTTGTTCTATCACAAGTCTTCTTTCAGTAGGTCTATTCCACGAACCTAGTTAGCTGCTGCTTGTTTTTGCTCCTGATCAGCTTTTTGAAACGTTTCTATATTGAAATGTGTATTATTTAGCATTTTGTCTGTGCGGTAATGTTCTTAGTTTTGCCATTTCAGCATTTCAATATGAAATCCAATTATGCTCTTGTTGAGCGTATTTTGAGTGAAAGATTAAATTTTAGTCTTAAAAACTACAAACGTTAAGATGATATGTTTATTGTAATATCGCTACGTTCAAGCCGTAAGTTGCTAAATGATACTAAATTTTACAGAAAATGCGAAAGAAGTTTCCAGTAAGTTTGAAGTCTTTATAACTTTATTACTATTTGAGCTTTACTGATTAGTTTTAGCCTAGTTCTTCGTAAAGGACAGTTACATAATTTGTATTTTTTGTTCATTGACAAAAATAGCAAAAGTGAACACTTACGCCCGTTTTCCATGTTGGGATATATGGCTCGCTTTAGATATTTAAACAAAGTTAGCACGTATGTTGAAACAAGTACTATTTGTATCAAACTTTCAACACTAATAGTATAGGTAAAATGTAGGGTTCATATTCTAGATACATTATTGTTGTTTATAGATATTTGGCACTGTTATTGGCCCGCGTTTAACAAAGAAGAGAATGAAAGTGTTAGCTGCTACACTGACAATTGAAACAGTACTCATTGTTTGAACGCTTATGTATATGAGTCTTCAAGAAATAATCAATATTGTCTACAGACGGATGGATGATTTCTTAAGTATGCATAACGGTATTTCGGTATCACTCCTATGTTACATAGAGTTTTGAAGTCTATCTTCCTCTGCTTTGATATAGACCAAGGAAGCAAATTCCGCGCCACGAGTGGGTACTGTGATAAGATTCAACTTCCCGCTGGGGAAGGGGTTCACGAAAAAACAGCAACTTTACGACACATTTATGTTTCGAACATCTTTCTATCCAAAAGTTTTGGCTGCAATATCAGCCAACGCAATTTTTGCCATGCAATACTTTTACGCTGTCATCTTATGAGACACATGGAAGAAAAACTTTAGGTGCTGTCTCGATGTTGTAGAATTCATCTATCAATATCGAATCGACGGAATGCTGGAGAATGGTTTTTGTCTCTCTTGTCGAGCGGTCAGTAGACGTTCTATTGGAGTGTAGATATCAATTGCCACTCTTTGCTTTTCTTTCATCCCAGAAGTAACAGTAACGTTTCCTTCCGTCATATAGTGCAATATTCCTGTTTTGCACGAGGGAGTAGTTAAGTGAATCGTAACATTATGACTTTTACCAGCTTTCAGTAAGAACTACATTCCATGAAATTTGTTTTATTTAGACTCCTTTCCTGATAGCAAATTTCGTAAAAGATAATACAGGATTTATTAATACAGGAAGTAGACGCGTAAGCTAGAAATCTTTGCGCGATAAGTTTTTACACGAGGTATAGATATAGAAATTCGCTTAAATATAAGTATTCAAGTGGGAAAGGATTCAAGCTTTACTTGCTTCTACTGACAATGACGATGGAGGGTCAGACCAATGCTTATAAAAAATCGCTTAGAAGTTCATTAGCATAGATTTAAAAATTTAAACAGTTTATTAACTACGAAACAACGATAAGATATGAATTGAACTTAAGTGCATTACTAAAATGCTTTATAATATGAGCCTTGAAAGAGTTCGTTTTCCAGTTTATTAGAAAAAAACGAATTTACTTTTTTGTGGGAACATTAATTAAATAATCTGTATTCTGCGTTCTATATTTCTAGCTGCATGGTAGATAAGTATACTATAAGTACTTGGATTGTTGCTTTCGTAAATGTATCTTTAAGTGAAAGTTGGTAGTTTTCAAAGAATTTGCCAAGCGTGGGAAAAGGCAAGGTACTCAATACAAAGGGTCTAGGTTATTTTTGAATCGACTGTCCTTGTTCTGAATAGCTCCTGCATGGAGGGGATCCCTCGATGGGTATTTAAGCGAAGGCACAGCTGCTGGTTGGTCCTTTGTTTACGGTCTACGGTTGTCGCCTCAGCTACTGCGTAAACGAAGTTCTCTGGTGGAGAGAACTGGTCTCTGTTTAAAAATGTAGGAGATGTGAGAAATTGAACCTAGTTGCACTAGAGCTAGTCTCCTGTGAGTTCGAAGTTGCATTTTCTGTATAGAAATTTGTCAAGTCTGATTGACTCGAAGTGTTGTACATAGAATATGAATAAAGGGAAACCATGGAGTTTTAAGTTGATATCCGTAAGATCACAATCTCGAGACGAGGCGTCGTCCAGAGTTAGATGTGAACATTTTCAACTTAAATATTGTTTTCACCGAGCTTAAGAGTAAGTGGGAGGATCTATGGTTGTCCTAGGTCGCTATTAAAAGCAGGAGCTAATAATTCGAATGTTCTTGATGCGTGTAAAATGTGCGAGCGCGTGTGCGAGCCCAGCTGCCGTTCACATGATCCGTTTTGACGAAATTGTCAGAGAAAAACTACTCATGAGATTGAATAAGTTGCCCGAAACCAAGTTGCCAGGCTAATGTATTCGACACAAACGTAAAAGACCCTGGTACTAGCGAATTGGCTATTTCTCTTTTCTATAAGAAAGATTACAAGAGATTTGAATATATATTTATATATATTGTGTTCGTATCGACCCAAGATGAAAATAAGTTGAAGTGAATCAACTAACTCATTTGTTTCCCTTTATTCTTATTTTAGTAAGAACCAAGTCGACATAATTTGCATTCTTCGTTTGTAAGCTTCCTGTAAATAAATCAATTTATTTTTGTTATTCGTTCCAAGAAATTTAGAGCTTCGCTCCAGAAAGATTACAGCCTCTCCTAAACTTTCGAGAAGCATGATATTTAACATTATCAAAATTAGAATATTTGTTGCACATCTCCTCTTCCCACCGTTGGGAAAAAACAAAGATATCCTGGGCTTAAGGTCGATGCAAAGTAATTAATGCGGATATGAGAGTTACGTCATAATTTAAATCTTGATATCTTATGAAGTAGAAGTCAAAGTGTATTTAGTAGCAGGAGAGTGAGATGATACGTACATATATTAGGTACCTTACTTAGAAAACAAGGAGAGGGGTAGCGTATCTGGTTAGTTTTGCTTACAACGAGGTGGGGATAAGGAGAGAGGATTCGTGTATCTGGATATTTTCGCTTACAATGAGGTGGAGTTAAAAAGAGGGGCTCGGGCATCTGGTTATTTTTGCTTATAAGTTATGCGAGAGGCTGAAGTTACTAAACCTGTGCTTAGGTAATGTTTGAACGTCTTTTTATATGATATTCCACCACTTGAATTACTTCACGTTGCATAGTTTTTGAATCATGTATACTCCTTTTTCATGAACCTGCATTTCCAGTTGAAATTTATTTGTGAACAGCTACGTGGCAAGCCTTTTCACTAGCGTCCAACATGCGAACCCGAAACAAGCTGCAAACTTAAATAGAAACGTAATACAGTCAGCCTCTACTACGAATATTCAGATCGTTCATGACCGAAGGGCGTAAGTGACACAGCCCTTATGCTTTGAACAAAAGATTTATGCTCTTGTTAATGCCCAAATAAATTATGCTTCTTGCAGCTGTAAGATTCCACTTAAATCTACACCGATATGCCACCAGTTAGTAACCTGCTAAGAAATGTAAAAATTTAACTTTTACAAAACAAATTAACTTACGCCATTCTGCCTTGTAAGCGACGATATGTGATGTATTAGATATTGGTATTAATATGGAGCGTGATGTAGAGGTGGAGAGTAAAGCTCAATCCAAGTCCATTCGATTTCCGGTTGAAATGCAAGTAGTTCGGAGCCCACGTTAAACTGTAGGCCCCGTTCTAAGAAGCTTACCAGCTCTTTAAGACGTTAATAACAATTCAATCCAATGCAAGTCCTCCATGAGCAAGTATCTATGACCCGCCAAGTTGTGAGAACTCAAGGTTTCTGACAATTGTTAACGAAACCCCAATCGACAAATACATTAATTGAATTGAAGATATTTATTATGCTGTTCACGCCCATAAAATTGATTTTATCTTATCTTATCTTTATAAATTAACTCACCGATTCAATATCCACGGTAACTTCCTTTCATTATTGCGAGACTATCTCACTGGCCGCGAACAACGTGTTGTTCTTTCTGGATCATCTTCTAATTTTGTTCCCGTTCTCTCTGGTGTACCTCAAGGTAGTGTTTTAGGCCCCCTCCTTTTCCTTCTATATATGGACGATCTCCCATCTTCTCTCTCGTCATCTGAAACCAAAATTCTTCTTTTTGCTGACGACTGTAAATTATTTCGAGAAATCAGATCATTATAGGATGTTGCTGATCTCCAAAATTCCATCTCTGACCTCTTGGACTGGTGTGATGCGTGGAACTTGAAAATAAATCCCTCAAAATCTTCTTTTCTTACTATTTCATTAAAGAGGAATCAAATCCCATCTGTCTATATCATTGATGATAATCCTATTGCTAAAGTTTCTTCTCAAAAGGACCTCGGAGTGGTATTTGACGAAAAACTTCTATTTGCTGATCACGTGACTTCTGTAACTAACAGTTCTATGCGCTTACTTGGTCTTCTCTATAGATTTACAGAAATTAAGGACCTTCATTCATTGAGTATGTTCTACAAAACCTTCATCTCCCCTAAAATTGAATATTGCTCCCCAATTTGGAACATGGCTAGTATTTCTAATTTATCTCATATTGATTCTGTTCTGAACTTTTTTCTTGCAATAGTCAAAAGAAGAATACCATCAGTGCGTAGCTTAAGCAAACCAGAGTTATTATCCGTTCTTGGTCTCCACGTTCCCTCTTCTCGTCGCAAGCTGGCATATTTGATGTATTTATACAAGATACTTAACGGTAATCTTAGAACTGGAAAGTTGATATCTAAATTTTACTTCCGTGTTCCCTTGCGAATAACCAGAAATAATAACCTCCTTCATTGTGCCATGCCTAGGCTAAGTATACTGCAGCGCTCCTTATTCCATAGGCTAGTAATTATGTACAATAACCTTGATTCAAATATTGATATTTTCGGATCTGAACACACTTTTCATCGAACGCTAAATACAAATATGTGAGTTATTCCTCTTGTGTAGTATAATCGTTATGTTTTTTATATCAATTGCTGTGTTATGTGTTGTTTAAAATTTAATTTCATGTTATTTAGTTTGTATAAAGTTATTTAGTTTGTAGTGAAGTTATTTAGTTTGTTGCATTGTTATTTTGTTTCTGTGTAAAATGGCAACTCAAGCTGTATCTGAAACTTAATAATAAATAAATAAATAAATAAATAAATAAATAAATAAGATACTTATGGTCTTAAACGATTATTATAAAATGGTAAAAGCAAAACGAAAAACAACCTTCACTCATCTACAGTAAAATATTGAAGGATAATTCACTATGTTTTGTGGACACTGCAATACTTCACACACATTCCAGAAAGGCACATTTTGAGCAAAACTAAACAGAAGTGCTCCTAGCATTTGAATCTTCCTGCCAACAGGGACTGAGAGTTCATGACTGTAACTTAATGAATGGTGCACTAACAGCAGTAAAAGGTTAATTACAGGCACCTACGTGTTTCTGAAAATTTCAACTGCAAATTAAAAACGAAAATCGCGTAAACTCTCGTAAGATCATGAACTGTTATTTGTGGTAAAGATATAAAAAGAATAATTGCAAAAGTTAAAAGATTTATAAGGAAGGTTAATAAAACTTCGTAACTAGCCGATTGTAGGCCACATACACCCACTGTCAGAAAATGGGGCTTGCCGAATGTAGGTGAGGCTGTATTTATTTCACGAATGTCTCGTACCTAAGGTCACAGAATGGTCAACACTGAGGATACTAGTAAGTTTCTGAGCTCTTATGGCAGCAGTCCTGACTCGATTCTTTCATGCGTTTCCACATTTTCAGCAGATAGAATCTAAACTATGAGGGCAATTTGAGCCAGATCCATTCGTTTCTTTCGTAATAATCGAAAACCCACTCTCCGGTAAATGTCACCTTTTATACTTGTGATGGGCTTACAATGTCGTACATGCGAATGTAGTCTTTAAAATTAAAATTAAATGTTACGTAAATATAAAAATTCCTGGATTAAACACTGTAGTTTAAAAAAATAATATTTATCAGCTTACTTGAATTTTGTCATATATGATTGTAGCAGGATTAACCAAAAGAGAATATTCCTTCTGTCGTGAAAATTCTTCCAGTGACTTGAAAGGTAGTTTGGACGTCTTTGTCGTAAGTTTGGACATCATCAATGAAGAATATGAATTGTAGATCAAATACCCAAAGAATAAAGATATCAGACATACCAGGCGTCCTGAGGAAATTGTGAATATAATTTGAGACCCTGTAAGATTAAAGTTTATTATGTAAATTATAATATGTTTGCATACAATTATTCTTGTTATTTTCTTTTCAATTAACGTTATGTATAAGATAAAATGATGAGCAAAAGAATGTCAACGATTCGCAAAACGCTTTATATAAGAAAATTTATGATATTATTTATAGACTAGAAAGACCAATATCCAGCTCCAACTTGAAGAGCTCTGCGAACTAAGAATCAAACGATAAATCGGATAGGATATGTACACCAACCCATATCCACTGTCAAACAGAATGCATTTAACAAATTGCGAAATGAAATTATAAGACATTTTATTGTGGAGTGCAGATTTGTGAAATCTGCGTGTTTTGCAATCAACTCACAGGTAAACAAGGGATTAAATTCTATCCGAATTTCTTTTGCATCAGCTTTGACAAGTCGACATGAAATTTGATTTTATTTCTGAAGCTAAAATTAAAAGTGGACAAGCCGAAAAAATGTTGGATGCTAAGCACCGAAAAGTTGTATAAGACACATTTTCAATATAATAACGAATACAAGAAGAAATATAGGCCTGAACATCAAAAAGGATTAATGTTTAATCTTTGCACCAAAAAATGTCATAACAAACCATTTACAGGCACAGAACGTGTTGCGATGTACAACTTCATTAAATTACATTATAATGCCTATAAAGTAAAGTAAAACAAAGAATGTGAGTGAATTGAAGAACACTATTGCCATAATAAAATTAAAGCTATTTATAGCAGATGTCTAATCTTTACAAACATATGGAGTCGGAGAAAAAGATCAAAGCAGAGTATGGACGTCAAACTTTCTGTTACATTATAATTTCTTGGTACAACGTATATCCTATGAAGCGCCCTCATGATCATATTTTCCCGTCCAATCCCAGACAAAAGCAACTACGAGAACTTAATTACATGGTCGTTGAGATATATTTGTTACCATGCACGAATTCTCATAGCATTGTTCTGTCACTTCTACGACCAGAACAATCTGAGGTCATCATCGCAGCTAGTAACTAGATGGACGATGAACTAGTGTGGGATTACAGAGAGAACTAGTGTGGGGTGACATAGGGATCAGGAAGAGCAATTGGTCGCTATTGTCGGATTTAGAAATTGGAGGATCAGTGAAAGAAGGGAGTATGTGCATATTTTTAAATATTAAGTTTGCGCTCGTAACAGGTACTACACAATTACAGCTAACACTTAAGACAGTTCCAATCTAACAAACATGGTAGTAAATAGGAGAGTTAGACTTTAAAATATGATTTACGAGAAATTACCTTCCATGTGCGCGCACACACGCACACACACACACACTTTCTTTCTCTGCTCTCTTGGCATAATATCGTACGAGAGGTTGAATTATCATAAGGTTTGCGTTCCGTGGGTTTCACGAAACTAACTTAGAAATAGAATGCGGCACGTGTACGATTCTCTCAGTACATCTAAAATGCTACCGATTATAGGGCGATGTTTCAATGACTCGTATTACAATTCCCACGGCACTTTTCTATTGCTATTAACCTCAAAAGCGTCGTGCTGATGTAATAGATGTATGCAGGCTCACAACCATCCATGAAGAGCAAACGCATGTGTGTAGAAGAAAGCTGATTATTATGCTGTTCTTCGTTGAAGATTGAAAACGAACCGCTTCCGGTAAAACTAGGAATAGCAGGAGAGGATGCAATAATTGTTCAACTAGCAGCCACATGAAATCTTCGCCAGAGCCATAGGGTATCCCAGCGTGATGTGTTGTCAATGGTGCAGAGTATCTACAAGTAAGTACGTTACTTTTGTTAGAGCAGGATGTTTAATTTGACATCCACTCTAAATAACGGAAACATAAAATATTTGGCAAAAATGCTTTCTATTGTCCGAATTTTATGAGACAAGAAGTTTGAGTATGTGTGAACTATTGAACGACACTAAAGGCATGTAATAAACCATTAGCCGTTTTGTCCTTTTTCCGAAATATAGTCAATTCATTTTTTTGAAAAAACGAAGTGTTAAAAGATTGTAATATTTCAAATATCTTAGCTATATTTTCAGAAATGCTTAACATGAATATGTTAAAAATTTACAACAGTGAAGACTAATTTAACTTAATATTACAAATGTTTTTGAAAAGATATGCATTAATTATAATTATCTTTAGTTACTTCTAAATCTTCAGATGGTAATGAAAGGGCACTTCGGGAAAATTGTATATTTATTTGTATACTTTTGCAGAATTTATATAATGCAGGACTTAGAAATATTGTTTTTTTCTGCTGCAATTCATCACCTTTGACATCATTGTTACGAAATTCCAAAGTAGAGAAAATTCAAGGAAGGAAAGCAGACTGAACTAACAATCTTATTATAGCAAGGATTGATAGAAAGTTTTCAATGTCCATATAACACCTTAATGTTACAGTAAAGTAATCCGTCAAATAATAAAAATGTACAAACAAAAGCTTTAAATCAGTTGATCCAACTACTTCCAATTTTGATTCTATTTGGTGTTTTCTTTATGTTTCTCCTGCATTTTTCTTATAGGCCTATTACAGAAGGAGAACAGAGAAAAAGATCAGAAATTCTTGGTTGCAACAAGGGAATTTAACATTAACTTTACAGAGAGTTGGAACGTAGGGTAAATCGGAGAAGAAACAGCCGGAAATGCCGGAAGTATACATCAAATTTCGAAACTATATGAACCCTAGTTTACCTTTTTGCAACTATTCTGAACACAATATCCCATTTCACAATATTCTAAACACAATTATTTTTCTGTTATTGTAGACGCACGAGAAGGAGCGCACTTGTCCATTAGTAATTATCCCTGGTGTACATGTTCCAAATCATACACAAGATAATATTATTAATCACGATCCGCAATAATACAGGTTTTTCTATTGTACAAAAGGTCCAGAAAGCCTATCATTTAAAGCGATTCACGCAGAATTGTGCAGAAAATGTTACGACAAACAACCTTACCAACATTCTCCGTTGTCTTCGAAGATTCTGATTTTTTAAAATTTATTTTAAGGCCTTTAGACAACTATGGCTCACGCCGTGTGGATGATGATGGGATGAATTGGTGGAATGAAGAAAGTGGGAGGAAACGGGAGAACACCAAGAAAACACACGCACACGGTGTTTGTCCACCACAAAGCCCACATGGCATGAACAGAGATATATCTGACGACCGTTAGTACCATAGGTGAGCGCTCTACCAACTGAGCCACCGTGGCTCTCTTCGAAGATTCTCTTAACCGTTCTTCCATACTCATACCGTGGTAGTCAAGATCGTAAAGCAATCGTTTGGCACAATAACAAACCATTATTGTGACGTCAGAAGAAGAACTCCGAATAATACATGTATCACAGACCTGTGCGTGAGCTTAAAACAATGATTATGTTTGGTTTACAATTTATTATGATTGGCTTCTTTGTGTTCTTATTAAGAAATGTTTTTGTTCTGTATCGTGTGTGTTTTTCCTCAATATTATATGTTAGTGTTGTGTTGTGTGTGTGAAGATGAGTAAATTATATGATCGACGACGGCTTTGATGCTTATTTGATTATATATTGTAATAGCATCAGAATTTTTATCTTTGGATGTAAGGGTAGCAATGAGCCGACATCGGTTATTTACTACGTATCATAATATTACATCGATTGCCATTCGTTATGCGCTTGCGCTGATGCTACTATGTATTCAAACTGTCTCTTGTATGCGTGCGTGTATGCGCGCTTTTTTGCCAGAATCTCTATGTGAATACTGTTCGATTGCAGAATCTCTACGTGAAAATTGTGCGATCACTAGTAAGAACCCAACATGTATCTACCCTACCAGTGCGAAAGCAATACGGAGCCCGTATGAGCATAATTTTCACTATCACCTACGCAGTTATAGTAAATATTCTATTACAAATTGGGTTTCATTACAGGATAAACTTAGTTGATTGTTTCTCTAAGTTGGTAACGCTGGCAGTCGTAAAAAAGAGACTTGAAAGCTTCGTTAACTTTCTCCTCCACCCCCAAGCACTTCTAAACAAACATCCTCGACTGGTTACCCGCCACGTACCGTCTTCTCTCTCACTGAGCTCTCACCCCCTCCTATCCGTTGCATTCTTGTACAAGGTACGGCCTTCACCAATAATGTCCAAATATCCGGTCTGCTCGAAGCTAGCACAGACGTGCTGTGGCATGGGATGGAGTTTTTCTCTTTGTGTATGAATCTAGAGAATCTTTTACCATGCTCGGTGTCTGTCGTTGTTTTATCCCTTCCCTCTCCCACTGAAAATGGGTTCAACTTTTCATCCTCTCATTTTTTTCTTTCCTGTATTTTTACGAAAATGTTAGACTCTGTTGACGCAAACATTTCTGTTGTCTTTTCGAAATTTTGTAATATATTTTCTCCATTGTAGGAGGTAGAGGTGGAGGAATCAAATAATTTTCTCTACACTTAGCGACAGCTACTTTCTTGTAAAGTGAATTTAATGAAACTTCCAATCATAGCTTTAATGTGATTCACATTAATGCGCAAAGTTTACTAAAGGCTTTTGTTGAATTTGAAATCTTGTTTAATAAAATTGCTATTATACATGCAGTAGCAGTTAGTGAAACTTGACGAAGCTTAGTATTAAAAATGCTCTTTGACGTTTGCATAATTTAATTTTTTCGCGCGGAGCGTGGGGGTAGGAATTTATCTATTATATAAATCCAAAAAGTCTAGCTCGATCACCAAGCACATATTTTTTTCGTACCATAAACATAATTTTGGAAATTAAAGTGAAGAATAAGAAAATCTTGCTGGCAACAGCATATCGACCCCCACAAGCTGATTTCAGGAATTTTGAAGAAGAAATAAGTAAATTAATCCCATTCTATGAGCATGGCCTTATCCTTGGTGATCTATACTTCGTCGATAAAATTGTCAAAGTTTAAACGAAAATTATATCGTGTAGAGAACGAAACAAAATTGAAAATGATACTCTGTAGGCTGATGTGGCGTCCTTACCATGGCATTTAACAATTTGTTCCCGTCAGTCGATGCTCAATTTGCGTATCTTAACTGATTAATTATTTAGCTTTATAGAATTCATGCTCCCATTAAAAGAAAACGCTTCTCTCGCCCTCCTTTCCTTGGATTACAGATAAACTACTAAATTTAATGGCTAGTCGCGATGGACCTTATCGACAATGCCGAAGAGACCTTAAAACAACCCCTCTACTTCCCAATGGAGTTTTTGTGACGTACACCTCACAAACACGCAGAATGACTTGCTGCTTAACAAAATATTATCGTGCTCAGACAACCAAACTTCTTGTGAGTGAGTATGTTGACAGTCATAACTGCAATGAACAGAATAAAATCCAAAGCGACAGGGGCCGATTAAATCCCTATTGAATTAATTTTAAAATATTGCCATTTGTACTTGTTCCCATTACCAATTTATTTAACCTGTCGATTATCATAAGCACTTTCCCTACCTATTGGAAAATTGGAAGAGTTTTGCCCCTCCCCAAAACAAAAGTTATCACCAGTGCCGAGGATTTTCGACCTATTAGTATCTAAAACCCTAGAAAATCTCGTAAGCGATCAAATTTGTTTCTACTTATTAAGCCATCTTGATCCCTTTCAATCAGGTTTCCAGAAAGGTCGTAGCACCACCACTGCTCTAGCTCATAACACAGATGACATTGGATATGCTCTTGACAATAGGAACATAACAATTCTTACACTTCTTGATTTCAGTAAAACTTGTCAATCTATAAATCACAACATTCTGTTACGTAAATTATCGACATTTTTCAACTTTTTAGATCTTTGTTTCAATTAGATTCCAAGTTATTTAATTGGCCGCTCGCAATATGTATCTGTTTCTGGTATTGATTCCTTTTTGAGAACTCTTCATCATGATGTGCATCAATGTAGTGTACTCGGTCCTGTTCTCTTCTGCTTGTATATAAATGATTTTCCATCTGTATTACAGCACTCCAAGTACCATCTTTATCGTGACGACTTTCAAGTATATACGTCTTGTTTTCCAGATGAACTACCCACATATATTGATAAATTGAATGGGTATTTACGAAAAATTGTTCAGTAGTCAAACGATAATTCTCTGAAATTGAATCCATCTAAATCTCAATGTCTACGTATAGCTTCTAAAGCAATATTTTCGTCCTTTAACTCATCCCTTTCCCCAACGTACCTCTAGATGGAACGATAATCCCTTTCTCCTACACGATAAATAATTTAGGTCGTATTTGTAATGAACACTTAAGTTGGACAGAATATGAAAATACTGTCTTTAAAAATGCCTTTGCAACTTTAAATTCTTTGACAAGACTTAAGAATTTTCTTCCCATCTCCCTTACGAAATTGTTTATAGAGGCCATGGTAATGTCTCATGTGAATTATTGTAACATAATTCTTGCTAACCTGGATGATGTACACACTTATCCGCTACAGCGCATTCAAAATGCTTCAGTGCATTTTATATTTAATTTAAACATTATGACCATCTAACATCTTATTTCAATAGGCTGCTATGGTTAAAAGTCTAACAACGACAGGAGTGTCATTCTTCAGTGCTTCTATTTAAAATTCTACGGGCTCGCCAACCTTCCTATCTTTAAAACCTTTTAAGTTCCTAAGCGATTATCACAACCGTGACAATAGATCTCGCACGAGCCATTACTTTCTATGCATCACCATAACTCATTTTTCCAATGTAAGTTTACCCTGATTGTACTTAAAGTGTATTTTGAAGTTGATACATTCATACACTCTAAACGCAGATATTAACATAAATATAGGGTGGGCCAAACTTGCCTTTCCATCTACTTCGTAACCGATTCATTTCTAGGGAAAATACCACAGCATGACCCATTTTCTGTAGAATAGTGTCAAAATGTTTCAATTTCGTGAATAATAACAAGGACAAAGTTATACACCATTGGAAAAAGATTGTTCTATTTTTCAGTCTGGCTCAAATCTGTTTAAGATGTAAAGTTATTTTCTGTTGGCTGTGGCTATTTATATTACACTGAAAGCTTTGAATTTCATTTATATTTCCTTAAACCAAAACTTAAAAACGCATTAAGACAGTGCCCATATCAAGGGTTTGTTGGAAGCCTCCAAGGTTCTTAAAACGACAACGTAAAAATTCAATTAACCCGTACGTCTAGCCATTAGTGTAGTAATACGAATAGCTCTACGTTCATACATTATTCTAAGGAATAGTGAAAATACAACATTAAAGTATTATTGTATTTAGTTAACCTTCTGATTTCTCATTTATTTAAACGATCAAAGAGTGTTACAACAGAAGCCTTTACGAGAAATTGTGTTTGAAACTGTCAAATATTATAAACTGAGTGTTTCCTTGAGACCTCACAATGCTTACAGTATTTTTGAAAGAAGGCTTCAATGTATTAAAGGTCGATAAAAAGAGAGACACATTAATCGTGGACACTGTTATTGAAACATTCTCTGAAAATAAGTCGGTGATAGTCGCCAATGAATATTTTTGTCACTTGTTTACCTGGATCGAAAACAAACATATATACATCTTGAAAATAAATATCTACATACCAAATTCCGTGAAATACAGCTAAACTGTTAAGAACATCATTACTGAGGAGAGCACCATTGCAGCCT
Source organism: Lepisma saccharinum (assembly GCA_022664845.1). Classification (NCBI taxonomy): domain Eukaryota; kingdom Metazoa; phylum Arthropoda; class Insecta; order Zygentoma; family Lepismatidae; genus Lepisma; species Lepisma saccharinum. The sequence continues at coordinate 46,625 of JAGDQP010009068.1, forward strand.
AAGTGTGGTTGACTCTTTTATAAAGTCGCAGATGAAAAAAACCTGCTCCTTCAAAGCTCTTCTACATCATTTTGTAGCTGTCGTAGAGGTTGTACAAAGGACAAAAGGAGCTGTAGAAAAGCTGGATTAAAGAATTAAAGTTTTCCGTGATCTGCAAACATTGTAATTAATAGCTGAACTTCAATTCTAACGTCACAGGATAGGAATAATGTAATGTTTCTGTTGAAATGTAACTAAAAGAATTCTTCTCTGTAGTATATGTAGAATAAAACCATAAAAAATTGTTTGGTTTACATATAAGTAAAATAGCACTATATGTAGAAAGTTTTATAAGTTCACTTCGTTTCTATTTCTTACAAGGTTATTATTTAATTACTAATAAATATACTCCAAATATAAAATTTATTTTCATCTCAACTTCCTTAGAATGTTCAGAATTGGTGCTTCAAAAGGAAATGGGGCTTTTTTAAAATTTGCTCCACCTCTCTATCACCTTTCTCTTATTGGGAGCCCTATTGCCAAAGACACAAGTAAATGACATTGCAACTGAATGAATACAATGGAAGTTACCTTGCAAGCAAATGTTTCCTAACACCTGGAGAAAGGATTCGGTTAACTCTAATTTCGGTGTGTCCTCGACACCACATTTCCTGGCGGCGAAGTGTATGCAGAATATACTAATGCCAAGAATACACCATGTCACTCCAACAGCTATCCACATCGGCACATTGAAGCACTCGATTATCGACTTCCAAGAATAACTGAACTCTGGTGTCCGAATATACAAATGATACCTGGAAGGAAGAGGGGGAAATATAAGCATTAAGGCAATGTCGCAAAGAAAGATTTCAGCGACAAATATGCATGTACTTATATGGATATTGAAGTTAAAGGTGAAGAAGATAGCGAAAATATATGTTGGGTATGTCCAATTTCACACAACTTCATACAGCACAGATATCGTCCAGATGGTTGCTGTCATCATTTAAATACTTCTAACAAGGAACATTCGTTCTTACTTGACGAGCGCATTCGGCGGAAGTGATATCAGTCGATAGAGGACGAGAATATACGCTTAGAGGTCAAATTTAATTAACGGGTGAGCGTTTCATACAGAGCTACAACAATTCATTTTTAATTTGGTTTTGGAGAAACATGGTGTAATAACACATATATTGTTGAACATTATAGATAACAGTTGTGTTAACATTACCAGCATATGTATCAGAATCATGAAAACCGATGTCATTGCTACATTTTAGAAAATTATCTTCTACACCACGAACATTCCATGAACGAAAATTCATCATTTCTACGCATTTCATATTTTTTGGAATGTGGAAACAAAATATGTCGGACGCAGGACAATAGCCAGGATGATCGCTTCTGTTCCCAGCTTTGAATCAAGCATGTTTTTGCAAGTTCCAGTACATTGAAGAAGAGAGATGCTGATGAACCACATGTTAGTACAGAATTACGTGATTCCGTTGATAAAACATGCCCCAATGTATATAACTATAGATATGCTTCACCATTACATTCTAATGGAGGAAATGATAAACAACCAAAATTTGAACAAATTCTCTACAGTTGGAAGGAACAAGCATTATATTAAGATCTTGCTCTTCCTCTGCCTGTGTGATTTCATAACATTTTCATCGTTTTCTGTTACGTATCTCGCTATTTGAGAACAGGGATCCCCAAAATTTCAGGAGTAACTTATTATTGTGTATCGGGAAATTAATATATAATATTATTACACATACAATAAATACACTTACAAATTCACACTTAACTATCTCATGTCAAATTATTAGGGCAAATTCTTAGCAATTATTCTACTTTTTCCCTGAAAATTTCAAATAAATTTTCTTATAAACTAGTGTTCATTTGTAAATTCGCATGAAGCTGTATTCATATGTTATAGTCCCCTAATAATTCGCCGCTGCGAAACAAAGTGACGTAATTATTACTTTTCTTAAATTTTCAGGAGAACTGTTTAAAGCTTAGCAAATATATAAAATGCAACGATGCAGTAGCAGTCATATTTTTGTGTATCTTAAATACTATTGATCATACAGGTACGATAGTTGGTCACGTTACAGACCTTATCCGGAACACAAAAGTGCCCATAACATAATTTTTGTATTTTTTTAGATATGCCACTGTGAATTAATAGTACATTTCTCAGAAATCGGTCGTCAAAGGAGGGTAACTTTCCCTAGTAAGCACCCCGATGTCGTACAAGTTAGATCTGACTTAGACATCCTTTAGTTAATAATCTGCCCTGCGCTACACATTCGATGCATGCAGTACCAAAGTACAAGAACGAAATATTTTGTTGTGAAGAAATTGCGGACAGCCGTGTAAATTGAAATCGCTGAATCCAAATCTGAAATTATCATTTCTCTACCTCTTTCGTTTCGGCGCTAACACACGTGAAGACTGAGTATTTTGTAGTGCAAAATTAGTATAAGAGAAGGTTGTATCCTAAGTAGATTTAAAACTGAATGGCGAATCGAGGTTGCTTAACACAGATCTGAAATTAGTTCTTCTATTTGTATTTCCGATTAGGCGCTAGCAGGCTTTAAAACAATCAGTGTATACAGCGCTGAAACGAAGTCATAGAAATCAAATCAGATACCAATTTCTTCTTTATTTGAGATTACTGCGTGTGTTACAGAGTGAAATTTAAACCATTACGAAAAATGATAGATTCGCTAAAAACACATCGAAAACCTACTTCACTGCCGTTCATAATGATAACTTGTTTCAACGCTAGCCTGACTAATGTGATACAAACAACTATCAATAAGCACATATATAGACATCATAGACTTGGTAATTAGTCCTGGTAATGATGCAATTGGTCTCTGTGAGCGTTCTTTTATCACTCAGAAACGATAGCAGATATTATGACTAACATTGACTGTTTGGTGGAGAATATAATGCTGAAATCCCATCTTGAGCTGAGTTAAGGAACTGTTTGATCCCTGGAATAATAATCATGCTGTCATACTCCTGTAGCCACTTTTTAATTATCTTTTTAATTATACAGACGTTGTGTCAGCGTTCTTTTCTTCCCCTACAATTGGCCATGAGCACTGGCTCATGCCGCTGTCATCTGTCGATACACCGGCGGCGGTTGACGGAAAGCCGCTGAACTGAGTGCGTTTCCTACATAAGATTTGGACCATTCAGTAATTTCAGCACCTTGCCTCTGATTGATGGAGAGCGTAAGGTAAATTTGTTTATAATGCGATAGTGTGAATTCGCTGCCTGGTTTTTATTTGTTTATTTTCGTTCTGGCAATGTTAGCATCGAAGGAGTATGTCCCTAACGTCAACATAGGGAATATACATAGTGAGTAAGGAATGTTTCTTCCGTCAAACATGATCTTTAGAGTTTCTTTCGCGCCTAACCTGACTTTACCTGAAAATCTATTTTCGTGAATTGCGTAAAAGCTGAAAATAGATTTAAAAATTATCTAATATTAATGTTATGAACCTAACTTAGTTTCGTCAATTGTATAAATATTGAAAATAAAAAACGACATAATTATTCACTGCTAAGAAAAAACATTGTGTTGTGAAAACAAGAGAATAGAGAATCCTGACCTCTGGTCGGGATTCAAACACAGCGATCCGAGACTATGGTCACTAGATTAACAGCTCAAAAGTTTCAAACTTGTCTTTATCGCTCATAATGTACTTGAGCTGAACGTTCATAGATGGCATACGTCAGGACTGTACTTTGTTACGTCACCTACCTGCGCGAAAGTCATTCCATTGTATTGTTATTACGTCATTCACTTTTTCTCTTTTTTTGGCTTTATGCAAAAGTTCATTTTCCTATAAATATTTTATATGTTTTCCTTATTTTCAATTTATGTTCGATTTTCTTATGCAGAATACATTGCTTTTAGTAAATGTCTAGATGTTTTGATTCGCAACTAAGGGTTTCATGACCAAATATTATGATTTCAGAATTGTGTGAATTATATCTTTGTATCCTGGAAATAACCCAAGGGCGCATAAATACATTTTATATGACGTAATTAACGAACTTTTTTCAAGTTAACGCTATAAATTAAAAAAATATCAATTAGCTACAAATGCCCTAGATGATGAAAAGTGGCTTTGAAGGGATCGTGATAAAAAATACCACCATATACTCAGTATAAAACATTATAGCTTTCCACCAAATTTCAGCTGAAAAGATGATAGCATAAACTCAAAATAACTTAAAGTGTGTTGTTTGGTAGTTTAGCGCTATCTCGGTCGGATCTGACCTTCTTTTATTTTAAGATTGTTTCAAGCTCTACAAGATGGTGATTGTTTCATTTATGTTGGCGTAAAATTCAAAATTTTAGAGAGGTTAGAATATTTGAAAAATGAATTTAAAAAAAAAGCTAAGACAGCAGTTGGATCGAAGAAAATATATGTTATGTATTTTAGTGGTTCTATAATCATGATGGTTTTTAGATTTTTCAAGTGGTAGAACATAACAAAAAATAAGACACGTGACAGGGCTTCTTACGAACACATGCAGTGTAAATACAAGTTCGAAAGAACCGTTTGCCAGGTCGCCTTCGTGGACCAGAACCAGTCGAGCTCTGTCATAGCAGAGTGAGTCAGTCAAGTGAGTGGGCAAGTGTTAGTATGAAGTGCTCACAGCGACTTGTAAATTAGTAAATTTACGAACCTGTAAGTATTGTTATGGCTGTTTCAGCTGGTATAGGCTATCAACGTACGAATATATTAAGAATTGAATTAAGTGACGTCAATACGAACTTAAAGTTGGAAAGTTTTCACGACGCCATTAGACGGTATTTATACCTTAATACCGATGAAGTGTCAGTGGAAACAGACTTTTATTACCGAGCATCTTTTTGAAAATTACACCTAAACAAGTAGCGGAAAGGGCTTTAGAACTTAGTAAAGGTTCAATTTAATATGTGAACGAGAATGAACGTATTCAGTTGAACGTATCTTTAGAACAGAGTGAAACGACTGTGCTATCCGCGTGGTGCATACCACTAGAATTGCGCGATGATCTGGTGAAACGGGTATTTAGTAAATACGGAACGGTATCCAGAGTGTCAAAGATCTTGTACCCGATAAATTCTAACTTCTTAAACGTATAGTCAGGGACACGACTGATACATTTTTTCACTTACAAACAAAGGTCCCACAATTTATCACGGTTTGTAATTTTAGCATTCAAACTAGAATACAAAGAACAGTGTGAGAGAAAAGACGTTTGGATGCATCTGTTCTAAGCGGGAATTGTTCCCATCTAAACAACAACCTGAGCAACCGATACCATTTCATTTTGCAACATTTCCTGTTTTAGCTGGTAGGAGACAGGCGATAGTTTCAATATTTCGTTACAGGCTGGCATCCCTGACAGCCTTCAGGAGATAGAAAAGAATCAAAGAATCAAAGTGCAGTGTTAAAACAATCTGAATCAAATAGGAGTAGGTGAAGGAGAAACGGAGGTGGGTCAGCAGCACAACAGGCAGTGGAAGTAACAACGTGTCAGGCTCAGTCATTGATTTCGGATGAGGTGAACTTATTCCACAGCAAAGAACTGAAGTTGAGATGATTACCCTATCCTCGCAAGAGCTGATAGCTACGAGTGTAAGGGTGCAGACTGTGACGAACTGGTAGAAGAACAACTAGATAGTGGACAAGCGAGTGTTGATTGGCTTTGGCTCGCTGGGTGATATGAGTAGTGGAACAGATACTGTGTATGAAAGTACTTTGCGGTCGCTATCTTCATGAAAAAACAATGGGCATCGGGAAGGAAAAACAAAGTATGCAACACCGATGGCAAAAACAAGTTAGTGAGAAGTTTCCTAACCGTTCAGCGAAAGTTACAAAAACACAGGAAACAAAAAGAAGCAGAGTGACACGATCGCAAACAGCAGTTGGTGGAACAGGAGTTACCGGACAAGAAGAACAGAGAGTTGTGGTAAATACGCAATAAGTTAAGTACGAGTGAAAGTACTTGGAGACGGCCACTGGCAATCACATCGGGAGAAAAGGTATGTACTTTCTCTAGTTTCTTTAGAGGAAAGACACTACAGAGTTATAATGTTTGCGCGAACAGTCAACAGCGAAGTGTGTTGAGGAAAATACATGGTCAAGGAATGCAAGGTTTATTGGCGCGATCCAAGCTAAAACAACTTTGGATACATGAAGAACCTTTCCATCCACATCTCATTAAAGAACGTAAAAGGGAACAAATGAAGATATTTAATAGCTATACAGATAGCTTTAGAAACGAAGTTACAGGTCCGGAAATGTACTCAGTCATTCGGGAGGAGGATAGATCTTTGTTTAAACAAAGACCGTCCGAAAATCGGGCATATTTGACACGCTTCCAGCATGGCGGCGTTTGATGCCACAAGAGAGAGACAGTTTAGGTACACCTTTTAATGGTGAAGAAATTTATCACGGCACATGCCAGATGAAAACAGGGAGTTCACTCGGAGGGGGGGACGGTTTTGGGGTAAGGTAGTGCCTAAAATTTAACAATCTAATTTTACAATTTAACAATTCTAGTCAAGCTTTACAATGGCTTTTTACAAGGGGGAATCGTGGAACAACTCTTCACAAACGCAAATGGCATCTTGATCCCTAGAAAAAGAGGGGAAAACTTGCCGCAAAAGTTTCGACTAATTTCTATGTTAAATGTTGATTACAAATTACTAGCAAAGGCCATAATGTTACGAGTACAACCATACATTCATGAATTGACAGACGTCAGTAAAGGAGAAGTTATGAATACGCAACCGATTCATCTTATGTTGTCTACATTACGGGAGCTGTTGCAAGATTATTACTTGAAATTAGTGGCAGCTTTTGCTATCTGGACCACAGAGTTTAGTGATGCTTTTCCGACATTAAATATTCAATATTTAATGCAACTTTTAAAGCATATGAATTTTCCGGAAGCGCTCAGTCGGTTATTGAATAATTTGTATAAAATACGAACGATTAGTTTGTAGGTCAACCAACGAGTCTGAACGGCATTTAAAATGGAAAGAAACCTAAGTCAAGGCTGCAGTCTCTCCTCTTACCTGTTTTCCTTGGCCTTAAAGCCTTTAGTGAGAATGATAAAAAAAAAGTCAAATAACAGGTAAGAGGAGATTAAATATAATCATGTGGCTGTTAAGGCGTTAGTATACGATGATGACGCGCTCTTAGTTGTGCAGTCAGCACAAGAAATGTAAAAAATTGGATATATTGCCGCAGTTTCGTCAATATGCCAATATTAATATAAACGAGGAAAAAAACAAATATTAATAATGGATCAGCTAGAAATTGCAACATATCAAAGGTTTGACCAGGTTACCCACATCCTAGACTACTGAGGAATTCGATGGGCAACTGATATAAAGCAAACTATAGCTCTCAATGTGCAAAAAATTGTGTCAGCGCCTAATTGGGGAACTCAAAAAAATATATGGACTGTTTTCAAACGCTATCAGCACGTACCTAGTTTATAAATTGCTATATTTTAAGTCAGGCAACACACGTTTTACAACTATTTCCTCTGCCAAAACACACACAGACATTGATTGCGCAATGGATAAGCATTTCCTTGTGGCAATCGCATATACTTTGAACTCATAGACAGACTTGCCACCTTGCAATTAAACAGGACGGTTTGAACTTACGAGATTTGGCGACACTGAGAGAAGTATTATTATTGAATCGGACGATTCAAATTCTGAATGTGTATTATCGGTCCTTTTCATGTCAAGTAATAGAGGCAGTGTGTCAAGCAAATAGACAGATCTATGCCGCTGAATATACAGTTTTGGAAAAATTGTTCCGTACTTGACTGACACTCTTTTTGAAATTAGATATGCATTACATAAACACATTTCGATGGAGCAATGGTCGATGAAAGTGTTACATAAATTCTTAAGTAAAAATAAGTGTCTACCGCCGCCTTTAGTGCAATGTTCTCATACGCAAGAACATTGGCCTGATATTTTCAAAACGTAGAAGAACTTCGACTATTGTCAGCGCTACATAATATTCGGTACAAATTTATTCATAAAATCTGGCCTGATATAACTAGGTTTTACCAAAAACACATTGTTCCTAGTGACGTTTCTGCAAAATGTCAAAAACAAGAATTTAATTCATAGAGTAACGGAATGTGGTCAGGCTGCGGCAATTCGTAAACAATACAAAGTGATAATGAACAAAATTACTAGAGTTTTTTTGCATGCTTACTCGACTGAACAGATTATTTATTTTTCGGCTTTCAAAATTTTTCCGAGGGTCAAAAAAGAACTATGTTCTGGACGACCATACAAACTTTGGAGATTATATTAAATCATATTTAGTTGAACAATTTCATAATATGCATATAGCGAACAAACAGTTGTTATACGGTCATTATTATAGTGTGAGAAGCTCAGGTCCGGTTTAAAATATATCATGGCAGTGCTTCCAGTTGTAAGGGGAGAAAACGGCTGCTTTGTAGTTACAAGAAGGGATTTGTTTAGTTTAGTTTTCTGTTGTTTAGGTACTGGTTAACGGAATGAAGTATTACCTTGTTTCGATGTTCAAATTGAGACAACATCAAATGATTTTTTTTTTCTAAAATTGATTGTTTAATTATGTGGAGGAAAATGATGTTTTATGTTAAGCGTTGAATTGTTGAATTACGGCGTCGGGTGTTAGCGCGAGTGATTCATGTACTGGGTAACGCGATTCGGCTTGCTTACACAACACCATGTATACACGTTTGGTTTATGCACTATACGGTGCTGCCCTCATTTCGACGTCGTGGATAACTGCGGTTTTGCTGTTAGTTTTACTGGAAGGTTGTTCTATAACCACACAGCAGGTTTTCAATCAGCTGAATGGATAACTGAACTTCGTGTTCTAGTTACATGATAGTCATGTTGAATGACAATCTTGTAAGAATGGGTACTATTATATAGGGCTAAGAACATTTTTTGTTATTAAGTTAAGTGTGTAGTTCATGTCAACATTTCACGGACATGGGTGGGACATAAATCAAGTAGTAGTATTTAGGGTTATTTATGAGATAAGAAAATAACTTCGTGACTGCAGTCCAAAATTATTTTGTTATTTATGCTCGTGAAATGGTCTCATGGATTACAGTTATTCATTAATCGGAATTATCTTGAAGCTCCAATAATTAATGGACCCACTGGTATTTTTGTTAATTATATTAACTGAGTTATGGATACAAAACCGGGAATCTCGTATTTTATTTTTTGTGATAAATTCTAAAAGTCCCCGGTGTCCAGTGGTTTATGTTGAATTGGGTCTAGTAGTAGTAGTTGTATGGAGCAGTCCCTTGCAATCTGAATCACGTTACTCAAACCATTATTTGAGACGAAATTCAAGAACGAACTTTTTTTTTTGCCTTATTTTGTTAACTCAGCGCGTTGTAAAATAGATACTTACAAATATTAAAGTTTTTCTCTGTTTGAATCTTAGGATATTTTTCTGCCGAATTAATTATAATATTTTAAGAACCTATCAGCTTACCTCCAACAGCCCCTATCAAATCTGGTTTTATCCAGTTATGAAATGTGTCAAACAACACCGTGACAAAATGTTGTAGATGCATTACATGATGTTGCAATAAAAAATATATAAAAGGTAGCTCAGTGGTAGAGCGTTAAAAAAGAAGTCAAGATGTCGGCCTTTTGAGTAAAAGGTCCCGGGTTCAAGTCCCGTCCGGGTCAACACTTTTTTCTTTCAAAATATAATTTTATATGTTCTTTATTATATAATAATTGCTAGAATGTATATAAATAACTGATTGCTACTGAAAGCTAGGATGTGTCTGGACGCACACCGAGCGAGGTGTGCAGGGAGGGGCACGGTGCGTCCAAAGGGAACTAGGTGGCCGAGCTTCGAGGGGCTTCGGTTAGTGGTGGGCATACGCATGTAACAGCCTAGTTGCTGTTCCATTTTTATTTTTATTTTCTCCCCTTTTATTTTCTTAGTCTCCGTTTTGTTTTCTTTCAGTGTGTTCTCTTTAGCTCATTCTCTTTGGTTGGTTTTAGACTCTTTGAGCGTGTTCCGCTTGGATTTTTCTTGGGATTTTTAATCGTTACCCATCCAGGTTTTCGTTAGTCACGCAGCAATGACTTGGATCTAACGCTTGTTTTTGATTGGCCCTAGTCAATGCTTCGTGACTTGTTTTTTGCTGATTGGTGTGAATCAGCCTTCTTCTCCGTTTACTGGGAGAACTGCTCTCCCACGCCATGTTAGTTCAGTTCTAATTTTTTAAACGAAGCGACTAGATGCATGGGCTTTCCATCACCTGTAATTCCTAAGCCCTGTCTACGAGAGGTAGATATAAATATTAAATTTAACATCATTTTCGATTTTCGACTGTTTTCGTTTATACCGGAGAATATATCATTCGAATTAAGAAGAATTAAACCGATACAAGTGCTAACAGGACTTTTCAGCATCATCATTTCGAAATTTTCACCGTGTTAAATTTTAATATTTTGGTTTTGAGATTATTTATCGAGATGTTCAATATGTTCTAAATTTTAGTATGGGGCCGCTATTGACCGAATTCTTACATTATAAATATCGGTTCGTTGGATTTCAATAATCATATGCCAATTTCTCGTCTCCAGTTTTCCATATTTATTCGAAATTCCCGGTTAGCCATGTTTGACAGCTACCGCATATTTTCCTTACTTGATCAAATTAGCAACATGTCTGCTCGACTATTTTTGCGTACCGTTTTCACGTTAATAGTAAATTTTAATTTATTCGACATGGTTCGATAATTTTTGGTTTCAACTCCGGCCACTATTCTCCAATGAAAAAATCATATTTTATAACAATATTTTGTATTTTCAAAATTTATTCAGAACGTCTTTTGTATAACGTAGTAATCATTTGTAATGACGTCACAAAATTATTAAGGTTAAAGTGATTCTTTAATTACCATGCATTTTGGACTAGAACTTCTTTCGTGTAAGTAATACTGTACTAAAACTTTTCTAAATTATACAACAATATTTCGGAAATAATTTGTGAAAAAATCAACGAAATTTGTTAATTATTACAGAAATTATGGACATTAATGTGTGACTACATAACTTTCAGTTCTGCTTAATTCATGTATACCAGCGATTCAAATTTGTTTGTTTTACAATTCAACAGTAATTCTGTTCAGATTCTGATAAAATTATCATAGCCGAAAGCGTGAAATATGTAAATTCAGAGCAATAAATGAAATTCTGAAATTTTTATATTTCTTCGAAAACAATCTTGAGTTTATATTCAGTGAACGTAGTGTAGAAACCTCTCAGTTAACCAGGTACGATCTACGGCATTAGTTGATAATCCTCGTACAGTGTTTGGTAATGTTTATAATGTGCAGTGAGTTATTTAATGTTTAACCTGATATCTATTGGAAATTAGCTATGAATCGTTACGTGAAGTTGACAGCAATTGATACTACATTATTTCTGTGTTTCGGTAAACCTATCGTTTTAAGTGATGTGATTTTAATTAGATTAGATCGGTTCATAAATCCGTAGACCAGTGGTAGGATTCTTTCGCCAGCTGAGAAATGATAACTTGGGAAAGGAAATATATATTGAATTTCTGGTTATTTCTGCATTGACATATGAAGTGACTCCAGCATGTGATTTGTGTGAATAAATATTATTTGCGTTTTGCGTTATGACACTACGTTTGGACTGAGTTGCGACCGTCATTCGTTGTGTTCGTTCGTCTTTATTTCAGGAATTGCGATTCCAGACTACAGGTGTGGGCCCTACTAAGGTAAAGGTAAGACATGGTCTTTTGCCACCCTGTAGACTTCGAAGTGAGTAAAGACACAGTATGAGTCACATATGAGTCGTTTTGCGTATCATCGTTTGAGATTATTTCCCAAGTAAAGATTTGCGTTTTTCTTTCTTAATCTGTCGCTAATCTGAACCAGCTGGTACTTCAGAGTATGAACTGACGATCTAATTAAAAGATTGGAGGTGTCGCCTTACCGGTATTTCCTCCCTCGATCTAAATTATTTTTTTTACAGCGATCACAAGGATCTGGAATCCTCTTTCCCAGATATTCTTAAATCTGGAAGGCATTTCTGCGCCGCTCGTCTGGGGTGTAGAAAATGTTTGGAGCTAGAGGTTAAGTTAGATGCGTTGCGTGGGTACTCTAGGCTCCTGGCGACCCTATTTGTCTGTGTGATCCACTTTTGGGATCATTAGGTTGGGGGTGCGTTACAGTTTTTGGCGACCCAACCAGGATTGCCAAAAAGCCTGTTGCGTTTCAGTTTTTGGCGATTCCCAGCCAGGATTCCTAGCAATTTCTAACTAATAAATACAAACATATAAATATATTTTGAAAGAAAAAGAAAGAAGAAAATGTGTCCCCCAAGAAAGCACCTGGCATCGGTGCTTTCGAACTTGTACTTACAGTGTATGTGTTATGTAAGAAGCCCAGTCACGTGTATTATGTTTTGGTTATGTTCTACCACTTTGAAAAATCTGAAAAAAAATCCATGGTTATAGAATCACTAAACATAAATAACATATATTTTTCGAGCCAACTGCTGTCAGTTTTTTTTAATTCAAATCTTTCAACCCTCTCTAAAAATTTGAATTTTGCGCCAACGCAAATGAAACAATTACGAGCTTGTAGAGCTTGAAAAAATATTCACTTAAAAAAAGAAGGTCATCATAGGTGCAACTCCGACCGAGATAACGGTAAACTACCAAAAACACACTTTAAGTTATTTTGAGGTTAGGTTAGCATCTCTTGAGCTGAAATTTGGTGGAGAGCCATCATTTTTTATGCTGAATATTGTAGTATTTTTCATCACGATTCCTTTCAAGTCACTTTTCACCATCTTATCCTGCTAGGCCTTTTATAGAATTCTAAATAATAATTCTGGCCTAAGTGATGTATATTTTAAATGTTTTAATATTGTATTTCTAAAGATTGTAATTTACTTCTAATTCACGAAAGGATATTGAGCGCCTTTCCGAGGTTACAAATAAAACATGTAAGTTCGCTCTTTCTCTGAAACCGAAGGATTCAGAGCTCTATTAGAGAAGTTGCATGTATTCCTCTTGTTCTCATTTTCGCCTTGTTCTCTCTAGTAACTATACGCTACATATTTCATCTCTCCAAAGCCCGGTACGGGATATATACACAGCAAGTCTCTGCAATGTCAGTCCAGTACGGGACTTCACACAGTAAACGTAAACTGCTTGGAAATTTACACACAGAAAAATGTATTTAGTCTTAGGTCGTCTTTTCTTTTACTAATCACGTTTACTTGCGCCCACGTTATTTGAGCTAGACAAGTTAGATTCCAACGTACTGCCTAGATGACGTCCACGTAAGAACGTATCAACTTCACAGGGAAGGTTCGTTCTCTAGGAGGGTATTGTAAAAATCCATATCATCGTATACATGTATCGTATGTTTTATTGCCATTCTCTCACGCAGGAGTGCTTTAATTTTTCTGATATACAAATAGGATTAAAGTTTCTATCCTCAACTTAAAATATTCCCTTTTCTTACGGACTTGGTTTCGATTTATTGAATTTCCTTCTTGTGCTTCTTCGAAATCAAATAGATGCGAAACTTGTAACTGAAAACTTTTCGAAGCAATTTGGTGAAAGGAAAGAAAGCGCTGGAGCAACAGTCTACTCCTGACTTCCCTACTCAAGAAGAGTAGCCCACCTGAGTTAGAGAGGTGGGAATGGAATTGTTTCCGAAGAGTCGAGGACTATTCCTTGACTCAGGCGACACTGTGATTCACCACCAAAGAAGAAAGAATTCTGACAACCTAACCTCCAGCACGCACCCAATTTTTCATCTCACTAGTGACTGGTAACGGTTTTTCAATCACAAGCCACATCACAAGGGCATGTAACCATCGAAAACGAATAAGATTTTTTTTAATGTTAGGTACACTCATGTTAAAAAAAAATTAACAGTTTTT
>JAGDQP010009069.1:0-60627 GCA_022664845.1 Lepisma saccharinum
TACATACCTCTGCGATTACTCTGAACCACAATTATTGTTATGCTTTAAGTTTTTCTACTTATATAAAATTATTAAGATTTACATAGCTGTATTTTCCGTAGAGCCATATAAAAGCAAGAGGCATCATTTCGCCTCAGGAAGTTTGTCCTTTCATTTCTTACTGTAAGGTTTTAAATACTTAAAAAAGAAACCAGACAAAAGAAAGCAGCGAGGCGATTAAGAAACGTCTGACATATAATTGGTACTGAAGAAATGATGAGCTTTGACATACTCAGTGGGAAAACTATAGGTTACTGCTAAAGAAAAATGTTAAAACTAGATCAAAATTTTGTAGAGTATCAATAATTGACAAATTTAACCAGAGATTAATACCATTGAAGTAGAGTACTTCTCACGCTAGAGCGTTTGTTAAACTTAAGCATCGAGGTGTTACACGAAATAACAGTTTTATTTATTTTGTTGTATCATTAGTTCTATTGATAGATGTTACATACTTACATATATCCGTCTCAAATCTGAAAAATACTGTCTTCCCGGCTTGCCACCTCCAAAGAAGGGAAGGTAGCGGCCAGAATTTATGTTACATGGTCAGCTCTGACATTTGATTGCGAAATAGAGAAATAACTTTAAAGCTCTTAAAAGTGTAATGATCTGCTCTGCCAGATCTAAGTTGGGTACCTTTCAAGCTAATTAACGCCACTACTATTGTATATATTTTCAAAGTAAACCATTGCTTCTATCCATTTGGCATAAAAGCTATCAAAGTATACTATTTACACATGACCTCTATGAACTAAAATCATTAACGAAACTCTACACACTTGATAAAAAAATGTATATTAAAACTATTCTAGATCAAATTTGGTTATATAAAAACTACGTATGAGAAGTGATAACTTGAAAATAAAAAAAAAGTAAATTGTGTTGGGAATAAATATTTGCCAGGCTCTAAAAATTGACCGCCTTCACCGGAACTTGAATTTGGATCTCCCAGTTGCCGGCCGAGTATGCTATCCATTACACCACCACGGCACGTCAATTCTCTGTGTAGATAGAATACTCCTCACACCTTGACTTTCTTCCAGCTCCAGTAGCTGGTTATGGGGTCAAAGTACTCCATATGTTTGGAGATTTTTATTGAGGGATTTGTTCTGTAAACGTGCAGCTCGAAATAATACATGCAATTCCCTTTTTCACAAGAACCTTGTGTTAGGTAAATATTGAAATTAACACAGAAAAAAATCATAACCGCCGTGACCGGGACTCGAACTTGGATCTCCCAGTTACCGGGCGAGTATGCTATGAATTACACCACCACGGCACGTCAATGCTCTGTGTAGATAGAACCCACACCATGACATTCTCCCAGCCCTAGTAGCTGGTTATGGAGCCAAATGATTCCATATATTTGACAACTGCGAGATCTGGGTTTGAGTTCCGGTCACGGCGGTTGTCAATTTTTCTGTGTTAATTTCAAGATATTCGAAACTTGATCAAATTTAATGAAATTTGCACCCCGGTACTTTCAATAATGAGGCCTAAAATCTTCACTTTCCAATACAATAACGAATCCAGAAACCATTTTGTAAAATATACTCAAGTAGCATTTTTGTTATCTAATCGTTATTACAGTCATGATACACATTGTTAGATTTAAAAGTTAAAAAACTATTAAGATAAACTTTAATCATAATCTACTATTCTATGATCAGTTGAACATAACTATATATATTATTGAATGATTTCTACAAAGCAGAAATACGTAATAGCTTTTCCTGTTTTAATTATAATTAATTATGTTAACATCGCTTGTATGACTGATTTAATATATACAGTATGACCAATAAGAACATGAATTTATTTATAATCCTCATCTATTTAGTCTGTCTGTATCTTACCAAAGTTGATCGATTATATAGATTCAAGAAAATAATATATGTTAACACTTCTTTTCTGGTATTGAAACTCACCAAAAAAGTAATAGGAAAGTAGCCATGTAAGTTATTCTCTACAAAGAATCATATTATTTTTAATTATATCACATACAAACCTCTATACATTTTCGAACGGATTCGAAAAAAAAAATCTTATCTTCCAGGTACTTTTCTTGCTTAAAGCAACACGAGATTTCACTCTGTTCCGTGAGTTTTCTCTCTTGTGAAACAAAACGTGAACATTAACATTAAAATTGAGAAGAAGTTAAACAAAAATAAAAGTTCTTTTTACATAAAATACCTCCATGCTTGTTCCTACCTAGAAGTGTAATATTAGAGAAAAATTTGTATTTTGTCTACTAGCAGTTAACTGTGTAATTTTATAACAAAACATCAGAATCAAGGCTTTTGATTGTTGTTGTATGTATAGAGATTTGTTTTTCTTCACATAGGGCAATTCGTAACTCAAGTAACAACATGATAGCATGCAAAAAAAAAAAAAAAAAAAAACCTTCTGTAATATCTTCTTGAGCTGCAAAAATTAATTTTGTATTGGAAAATTATTATCTTGAACTGTTCCTAATTTGTTACCAGGGAAGGTTCAAATACTGGAAATATAGGAAACAAAATGAAAATGAGAAGAGACAATGAAGATTTGTTCATAATTTAATGTAAACATTCCAATGAAAATTTACGATCTATGCTGGTAAATATTACATCGAAAAAAATTAATCCTCAGAAGTCAAAATTTAACTTCTACTTTGTACATTTTATTTCCTTTGCAAAGCAATAATTCTTGCATCACAGTGTTTCTTTTTCCTTTCCTGCTCCCCATATCCTTTAAATACTATGATTCCTCCTTCACTTTAGCCTTTAGTGTGCCGATTTTGATATAGTTGCATAGACAGTATTAAAAAATTATATATATAGCTTGCTTTCCTTAGTGTAATTAGACCTTACTATTAATTTTATTGATTCAGTTTTCCATTTGTTTCATAAACATAAAGTATTAATAGAGTGAACCTCCAGTACATAGTTTAATATCACACAGAACGTCAGTACGAAGAGGCTTCTGCCTTGGAATGCAGCATATTTTTGAAGCAGTTATCTGCAAATTCATTCAAGGAATGATGTCACCATTACTTCCCTACAGTGCTCATTATGTCTGCAGCCTCCCTATGAACTACGATATGCACCAATTTGTTTACCCCTTCTTCATCGTATTTCATAAGCACCGCTTTCCTTAGCAAACTACCTTCAACTCTGATGTGAAGTGTTGGAAGAGTATACATATGATTGCTAATTTGCTTTTATTTTGTTTTCGTATACACACTGCACCCTTGTAGTAAGCCTATTTTCTTAATGAATGGAAATACAAACTACTGCCATTTAACCTGTTTTCTGTCTCTTGTCAATCTACTAGACGGTGTAGTGTCTCGTAGCGGTTTCGTCAGTTCTGCCGTTTTGCTTTATCGTGTCACGTGTGAAGTCTTTGCTCTCTCTCACTGTTCATTGTTTGGGTATTTTAACAGAAAGAAGCAAATAACGACAATAGAGAAAATACAAAAAAAAAAAATGTAAAATAGAATAATATGGTTAATGTTGTAATTGAGTAGTATTCTGAAATATGATAGAGATATTTATCCAGAAAGTAGCTCCGATATTGCGTGCAATGCGTCGGAGTGGGCAGCTTTTTTTACAGTAATGCCTCAAAAAACATAAAGATAACTGAACACATTATGAGTTCGTCCCTGTCTCCTGTGCATGTCTCTCGGATTGACTAGTAATGAATGAAAAAGAAATGGAAAAATCGCACATTGCAAGAAAGAACCGTTAATCAATTTCATGAAAACATTTACACCGCACAAATCATGAGAAAGTTTTCGACAATCTTCAAAACGTGGCTACGCGTGGCGCGGAACATTTAAAACAGTGGGCGATTTACGCGAGTTTTGTAGCTCATTAAAAATGCACACTGCATCTCTTGTAATTGTTGTAGAAACATGAAACAACAAATTTTGGAGCTACAATCCCGACTATGAAATAAGCTAGATATATTTTGCCTATAGGGCAATTAGGGTGAAGATTGTGCGTCGAAACACAAGTTGAAAGTGCCGCTTCCTCCCTCTCTAAAATATGTCGATTACACCCAACATTTCTTGGCACGCAATACAGTATAGTAGTATTCATAACTGGTCACAACACAATTTTATTGCAATATGAACTAATTCTCCTGTTCTGGAGAGCAAAAGATTAAGAAAAAGAGGGGAAAGGAAGATGGAATGAACATCGACGAATGTTTTTTATGTGGTATGGAAAACAAATTGAGTCCCTAGGAGGACGTGGTCTTGAAAACAATATTGTTCAATATTTCGTAGTTCTGACTACGTGTCTAGGGTACTCTATTCGGGGTGTAAGGAGAGGTGACCGAAACAACAACCCTTATAAAGTTACTTTGATGTCTTGTGAATCTTATGGTTCCGTTGAGTCAAGCTGTGACTTTAAACAACAATGTTGCTTACTCATTTAAAGTTAAATGACATATTGATAGTATTCGATAGCTCCATAGCTACAGGTCATCCAACCATCGACAGCATTTGTGTAGAAAACGTAGTACTGAAGGAATGATAGAAAGGTGATGTTGAAGGATTAGCGAAGGAAGAAATAATTTATGCAATTAAGTTCGAATCACAAATCGAATTTCTTGATGGATGATTGGAAACGTACAAGGAAAGAGAGATATTCTGATTCAAGTATCACCGTTTTAAAAATATTTACGTTTAGTGGTCTCACTCAACAAGACTTGTTGCTCGTAAACGATTCGAGAATGTTAATAAAATGTGAAAACTGTTGCGTAATGTCAAGCAAAATAGTTGTCGAAATATTACAACTTTAAAAGAGTGTAGACTCTTCTGATCTGACATAAAATATGTTCATGTGGAAATATACATGGACATTTTAACACTGCTTCAAAATTTGTTTAAGTTATTCTTATTCATTAAGTGTCAATCGGAAACTGCTTTCTGGATGGGTCTCATTTAGTGTATGAATATATGGCATGTTGTAGTAAAACCTCTAAAATTAGTTTTCTCTTTTAGCAAAAGTAAAAAAACTGAAGATATTAATTTTTAAATCTCTTCATTCTTTTTTTTAAAACTGATGGTGCTGTGTTTATCTAATCGGCATATCTTGTTCTTTTCATCATCACTGATTTATCTATTTGAAATAAGAACTACATTTTCCTTTTCCTCACAACAAAAGATCAGGATTGCATAAAACAATAGTATCTGTTTAAACTATCTTGAAAAATGCGATTATTAACAAAAATGATTGTGTTTCGCTTAGCTCGTGAGACGTAAATGTAAGTGGAATATCAGGCTTTGTTTCCATAATGTTACTAAAAGTATTTATTGCTGACATGTCTGCACACTACAACTGATTAGAAAACAGAATAAGTACAACTATTTCAGCAATAAATACTGGTTGATGAAAAGCACCTTCATTATGGTGCTTCAAATAAAGTATAGGAGCAAAGAGTGAAAATTACACATTTTCCTTCTAAAACATGCTAGAGTTAACAAATAGCATATATTTTACTAAAGTCAAGATTAAATGCGTTAAGAGAGCATAAAGCTAAAACTCTAATTTTAATTTGGCCATAACATCAGAAAAGGAATAAAGACTGTAATATGTGATGAAACCAAATGTGCATTTTTAATCTATAGAAAAAGCAAATATGTAACCTTTTATTTGAGAAAAGAACAATATATAAGAAAGACGTTTATGTTGTCTGCAATTTATACTTGAATTCTTGTGAGACAGGAGAAAGCACAGATGACTAGCGTTTGACCTTGTGACTTCTACCCAGTGCTTATCTGTAATCGTCGTCATTGAAGCAAGTGACTAAGTTGTAAAACTTTTTTTTTCATGAAATTTGGAAACGATATATAAACAAGAAACATTAAACTGACTCCATTCTGTGGTTAAAAGAGATCAATAAAGAATACATATTCCACATTTTCTACTTCAAAGCCTGAATAAACCACAAGTCATTAAATCTTCTGTGATGTCAAAGAAAAATAATGTTGTTACTTTTTTTCTTACTCGTATGACTCGTAAAAACAGTTAAATTAAGTAATTATTGTTACACATTTCAAAAAAGCATTTGTGTCAGCCATTATCACTTTTAGCTAGCAATGCATCTTTAAGTTGGCATAAATGCCAATCTCTGAGTTGGATTTTTTAGTTAAGTTGCATTCATATTTATTAAAAATTAATATAAATGCACTATTTCCAACCACACCTTAAAGATAACTAATAAAGAGTAGTAGTAGTCCCACCTTCTAAGTATATAACTATTCGCATAGGCATCCTTAAGTATCATTGTAGATCCACACATATTAAGCCAATAACAACCATATTCAGAAACACTCATGGATCATGGTTTCCAGATATTTATTTAGCACGTAGCAACAGCTCTATAACACCAATTGCACAGAATCCACCAATGTTCAGTATTTTTCTAATTACTCACAAGTTTATTAGTAATTATTTCGCAATTAAGCCTTCTTGTCCCAATACACATATCACAGAATCAACTACCAACCATATTCATGAAACTTAAAAAACATTTTAGTATTGCTTCCGGTGTTTACATGAATGATATTCAGCAATCACTATACCACATTTTTCAAAGCTGAAACTAAATTTCGTATCAGTTCATCAAAACCGAATGCTGAAAGTTCGATGTAGTCTTTTGCTTGTCAATAAGCTATAAATAAGATCTTAACAACGGGGTTCCCAAAGCAATATCTCAGCGAAAAAGGGTTGCTCGGATACATCACAGGTTCATCATTGAAATTTCTTTCTTTAAAAAATTCTACAGGTTTATACCAACACTTCAGAAATACATAACATAGCATTACTGATGTCTCCATCGTACATAAAACAAATTCGGCAATTGAAAGAAACAGATACGAAAGTTAATATATTCTAAAGTTCAAACCAAAATTAAATACCAATACAAAACCAATGAAAATGGGTTGGATTCCATTGCTAAATAAAATACTCGATTGTCGCAGATAACATTTAATGTATTCCTCACATTCGGTCAAAACATTCAACAGTTGTGTTACTGTTGTCGTTTTATTATTATATTTATGATCATTATTATTTATTTATATTTGTTCTTCCAACGAACAATTCAACATTCTCAACCTTACAATATTACCCTACCATATATTCTCTTAATTTTTCCATAGTTTGAAAATGCAATCCCACGGACTCGCGAATATCAAGATTTTACTTGTTGGTTTGTGATTAATACATGAGAGAATTACCCGCACACCAACAGGTAAGAGAGCCGGCCGGATAATTTTATGAATAAAATTTGAAAAAAATTAGTTTAAGAATATTATACAAACGTGTAGAATATCATTGCTTCGAAGACTGGTAATTTCAAAATCTACAAACACAATCAACATAAAATTGATTAACACTTAGAATAATGCTTAGTCAGCTTGAATGTACACAGAATAAATATTTTCTGAAGAACTATTCTAACTTTAAGATTTAAGGTTCAAAACTGACTAATACAAAGCAGATTTATGAAATAGGAAGTCAGTATAATACTTAGAAATAAGCTGGATTAATATAAAAGACTCAACTTGGAGGAAATAAGCGAACAATAAGTTCCCTACGAAGAAGTTTGTGGACTTTTTATTCCGTTTTCGTTCTTCTTGAAAAACACTTTACCTCGAAACAATAACTTTTCGTCTTATAAAGGTTCCTCTGGCATCATTTGTTTTATGTTCTTTAATTACAGATAAAGTTTAATTATGAATTATGCTTAGAAATTATTCTCGTAGTGTTGGAGTGGCAACATCGTACATTAGATCAAAGAAAACAGAGTAATGAATAAAAGTAAATTTGCCGTGAAGAAAAAGCTAAGGAAAAAATAAGATAAAATAGCCCAGCAAATGCAATCCGGAAGGAAAAATTCGTTTGAAAAAATGTTCAAGAATAGAGCTGACTTTCAGGATACTTATTTATTGTCTTTGATTTTGAGTGTTAATTGATTTAAAATTATTGCTAAGTTTTGAAGCTAATTTAGCTTTTCGTCACTACTTTCTTTTAGTCTTCACTTCTCCCTTTTACTCACTACACGAGGGACGGTAGGTCACTTTATTTCCAGACTTTGAAGTGATGTTGCCATATGCTCCATCTCATGTTAATCTAGCACTGAATAATAATGATCTTAAGATTTCTGAGCATATAAAGTAGTGTACATGCGCCTCATACTTTGTTACACTTCTCTTCATCATGCTATTCAAAATCTAAATCATATCAAATTTAAGAAGTTTTCTTGACCTATCTAAATAATGCTAGACAATCCTAGTATCTAACCATGATACGATAAATGTAAAATCTGGAGCTATTTGTGAGATTATTTTCTATTATTTACTTCGTAACATATGCCGTATAATATGCAAATTACTTTTTTTTAGAAATTGCTACTACGTCATATTTTCACAGAAAATAGAGAACTCTACATAACTTTTACGACTGAAAGAGTTATTTGTTAAATTTATCAACACTTATATCCTCACCAAACCAATAAATAAAAAGACATTTCTTTGGACAACAAATAAAATGAAAGTCCAAGAACGTACGTAAATGCTATGTTATATTCTCAGTATCTTTCATTTCTACGTATGATAACTTGAAGTAACGCTCAGTAATTACAATAAATAAAGTGTCTCTTATTTCCCTTCAGTTAACACCGTTCCAAGTAGAACTTGAGCTTATTCTACTAATAATGAACTAATGATATATTCTTTATTTCTATTCAAGAATATGACTATACTATTATTATTTATTGTTGTATATAATAAATATACTTATCTGTGTATATGCTAGACTATGTATGTGGAGTGTCTGTGTGAATATGTGAAAATGTTGGCATAATTGGCAGAATGTGTACGTCAAATTTCTTTTCCTGTAAACTTATATCATAAAATGATCAGGTTAAAAATGTCTCTCAGAATCTTGACTATTTGTCGCTTCGAGTTCTTATAAAAACTTTAAAATACAGCAGCTGCAATTTTTAAACCAGGCCCAAACCAGCATATAGTAATGTTTAAATCTTGTACAAAGGATTTTAACAAGTTCTTTTTATTTACGTAAATTAGCTTGAATTCGCGTTAGTTTTGCTTTATCCACGACGGTCTTTAAGATATGGGAAACTAAAATTAACCGTTTGCACTTGAGATCACGCGTCGGTTCAGCATAGTTCAAACTTATATAACATATTATTGGTACGATTTAACATCCTACTTGGGCAACAATCACGAAAGAATTTTCGTACCAAAACTTTATTCTCTTAACCCTTCCAATAATTTAAAGGTTCAGTTCATCTCTGACTTTAACATCTCTTTTCTTATTTGTGAAAGAAAAAAAGGAAAGAAAGGCTGCTCTGGTATTAATTAAAATATATCAATACAAGATACTAACATTATGCTACAGGTTTTTGTTTTAACTTTCTGGAAACTAAAAGTAAATGAAAACATATGGTTTTCATATCGATGCTTCATACTAGTAAATACATGAAAATAAAACTTATCGCTGGAAGGTTACAATGTTACCAACTAAAAAGAAAGTAAATTTTTACTCATTGTAGTAACTCATGCTATCGAGTATTTCATATGCAGCGTTCTATTTGAAGGAAAAAATGCAGTGGTACAAGATTTAGATAATTGGACAGTCACATATTGCTAAACAAACGGCCTGGATTGTTCAATTTGTACACTTTAGACTATTAAATTAAAATTGTGTATCACGGAATAACAAGTTACCTAGAAAATGCTAGAAATCGATACGTCTATCTATCTACCTATATGTAAGAATATATGATTAATAAACATTGGAGAAAAGATTATTTAAAAAAAAAAGGAAATTCGTACCTAGAGAGCAATTACTATTATAACATTGTGCATACAAGAAGATAAGAAGCAACGATTACTTATCGACGCCTACTCTATCCACTATGGAAAAGAATTGTAGTCTTTGTGTGTATATTTACTTATAAATCAATTTACAAACGACGTGGTTTTACAACGAGGTTTAAGACAGTTATCTTGTTGGAGAAAGGATGCTATAAATTCTTTCCTGTAAATTCTGTTCGTATACGTTTCAATTGTTCTCGTTAGATGCCGCATCTCTTCTTTTGGATTTTATTTGTTCCATATTACTGTGTGCTAGATGCCAAAACATTGATGATTTAAAACCCTTCACCTCAGTCAGAAGCCCAGGAACTTATTAACTTTCGATTTTGTTTGGTGATGTTCTTCAGAAGTTGCTTACTTCCTATACTCCCATCGTCTATTTCTTCTATTTCTCTTCTGCTCGGAATTACTCCTTTCCTATATATGTTGATTCATCTGAGCCTCTCTCTCCTTCGAACCTGCCAGATTATTCAAACCCACATTCGCAAACAAACTCGTAAAATTGAAATTTTACTTAATTACACTCTTGGGTCATTCATTAGTGACTTAGCTAAACTTCCATCCTTTGTCAAAGACTCTTTTGTTCCTCTCTAGTGATAGTTATCATTTCTATCCAAATAGACTGCTTGCTGACTTACACTTTACTAACAAGCTCCAATCACAACACAAGCTTAGAACCTATCAAACATAAAGTGATCTATACTTACTGTTCAGCTATCAGCACCATAATACGTTCGGTTACCAAGGGTTTACCCTCGGTAATTGTGGATATATTCTGGGTAACGCTCCAAAAGTCTCAAACAATTTTCGATCCCAACGTTATCGACTCACTGTGAGCGACACTGCGTCCGCTTTCAAGAATAACATTATGTTTTCCGACGACTTTAAAAGAATTTCTTGAGAGTTTGCCTTGATCTATCATATCTCATCTCTGTCTCAGTAATTCTAAAATCTACAAATCCTTGCTATTCTCTCACACCACCAAATCTTGAAGACTCCATTTCCTCTCCATAATATATTCAATTTTCAAGTCACTAACATCATACACCATTTTTATTTCTGTAGTTTTATCCTTCTTATACATATTATTTTCCATTCCAATCGTTTATAATTTCTTCAACACACACCTTCCAGCTGCATAAAGTAACCACATAATTATCAAGCCTAAGAGCACAGTTTGTCCTTACTATGAACAATTTCAGTTTTGAAAATTATAATTAATTGAAAATCAACAATACCGTCAACACTCCATCTTACATCGATCTCTTCATAAGTAAACTGCAGGATAAACGTATGAAATAAAACAATTTCTTTAGTATTATTATGTTGACAGCGTATTTCTAATTTGGACTTACAGCAAACAGCCACTAGAAACATTACTTGAAATGTCAACCGAATCTTCTGTTTTAAATGTACGTGTCCCTCTTGAGTAAGCGAATAACCTTTTTAGATGTGGACGTTTCATTTAAGAGCATTTAACTGGAGACTGGCATTCATATTAAATCTACAAACAGAAGAAGGAAACTCTTCCTTTTAAGAGCTTTAATCAGCACTATACAGTACGCTGTCCCCGTACATTGTTGTTATTTAGTCACTTTCAACTGCTCTTCTGACCTCTTGTTTAAAACTATTTCAACACTCTCTTCTCTAATCTCATAAACGCGAATGCCAACTCGTATTGTTCGGAAACAACGTAATCGTTCTTGGAACCCCAAAATCTTCAATCTGCCTTCTTTCAAAGCTTCCTTCGCTTCCACTCTTGTTACTTCCCAGTATTAATAATCCGGTGGGCGCACCCTCTAAAAGTTCACGAGTGTGCACGTAGCGGCATTTACACCGGAACGGGATTTTTCCTTGATTTCCCATTAAATTATGAACAAAATATAATGTAAAGAGAACATTATTTTTTGCTTAATAAAATTTAACTGGATAAACACATGCTGTATATAGCGGTATATATTATCATATATACCGGTAATTCCAATGGTAATGAAAGTAATTTGCTTCGTTATTTTCTGCTAGACGTTATACGTATTGTATTTTGTAGGATAATATTTCTTCAAATTATTGTATTACATTTTACATGGTAATGATGAAAAATTGTTAATATTTACTTGAATAAAAATACCCAATCATTGTTTTGACCCTCCTTCCCATCACTGCGTTTTGTAAAAATAATCATCACCTATGTATGTGTACTGTAAACAACGTCTTACCATGTGTTTCTCTGCTGACTATTCAGATTCACTGCTGGGTTTTCGGCTTTAGTCATATCATGGTTTTGTGTTTGATTCAAAGGAATCTGATTCACTTCCTTCTTCTGATGAAGGTTAAAATGGTGAATTCCGGAATGTTGGAACATTCCAGAGTGTAGTGTTCCAAATTCCTAAATTGATTTCGGACTCAGGAACATTCTTCTCCCCTACTCTCAACATTCTTCTTGTTACACCATTCTGGCCTATTTTAATATTGCCTACACCCTCTATCCTGCTACCCATCTCGACCAAACAAAAGTATCCGGCCGTATCAAAAATTATCCTCGTTTCTTTTCTTTAATTCTAAATCATCTTTTCTCCCTATACGTTTTCACCTTTACTTGAGAATTTTCGTGTCATCTATGCAATATTCACTCCTGAATATCCTACTACAATGAAAGAATTGATAACAGAATTACACATATTTCTTTCTGCAATAGTAAACCTGCCTAAAAATTAAAATTCGCATTACAAAAATTTCTCTTCGTTTTCATCTTATTGGTCTTAATTGTTTGAATTTGTTTAATTTTTGTTTCCTTAACTATATTAAATATTTATGTTTCTATCTTACACTCTTCCTCTATTCTATCATTATTATTTTTTACTTTATGTTATTAATGTTAACTTGTTCTTAATATGAAGTCCCTCAGCGATTTCCTCTTCTTTTCCATTTCTATATTTTCATTATTCAATATTTTTAATATATTCTTAGTTTTACGACCAAATTACCTGGCTGTACTGCTACGAATATTCAGCTGTTCATCGTGGAAATGAACAGCATCATAGCTAGTTTTGGTTACCTATTTTTAACACGCCAGCCCTGACCTATATAGCTTTATATAAAATATACATAAATTACAACTGAATCCTTAACAAATATTAAAATGAATATTATGTAAATTATTACAAACTTTTATTTACTTTTGCACAGTCAGCATTAAGTTTATGAAAGTGGTTTCATTGTAATTTTTGATACTTCACTACTTAGAAGTATTGTCTGCGAATCTTGTATTTTTGGCTGTTATCCCTAGAAGATAGAATACATGAGATTTACATGAGATAAGTATCTCCTAGTGCTTTTATTTTCTCTTTTTAAATCCAATCTTATTCAACATATTCCTTAATTATTGCCATGTATCTGATTGAAAGAATGTAATTTATAATTGACGTTACGCATTTTATTCTTAAGAATATACATTTGTAGTCTAATCAACTTTTGAGTGTCAGGTAGCACTTATCAAATAAACTCATTTGAAACCTCTAAGTATTTTAGGATACTATTACAAGGTTACTAAACAAATACGTTTCACACGTAAATAAATAGCATAATAAGTTTTCCTAAAGTACTCATAACATCACAATATATGTTTGTGTGTTTGTTTGTGTATGTGTGTGCTTTAGGTGTTCTACAGCATATGTACTAAATCGTCAAATACGCTGTGTCTAGAATATAATTACTGTTCAATGTTTTGTCACTATTAAATATGTGTTGTCAGTGTGGCATGCATAAATGTTTATTCGTGGTAACTACGTATTCCGTAGCTTCAGGATTGCGCTATAGTGGTGAAACTATTTAGGCGTTTTCGCAGCGGTGTCTTAAGAATGAAGTGAATTTTGACGGCAACGCGGTGTGCTGTACGATATGCTTTTCTTAAACCAATACCTTGCATGCGTATGGCAGTAGTGTACTTAAAATAATATGCATGTTTTGGCTTTAAACAACTTAGAAGAAAAACTCACAGCTCAGTTACCATAAGCAAATTACGTAGATAATTGAAAAGTTACTAGGTGAGTAAACAATAAAGTGAGTATACGTTTAGTGTTGAAAGTGAAGGTACAAATAATTAAAATATTTTTTCATAGTTCATAAATAAGTTCTAAATCATTTTTCAAACAAGAATAGATTATCCAAAAAGAGGGATAAAAAGAGCGATTTCATTATGTTCAGAAGCATGTTTGTAGTAAATTTTTAGTACAATATTTACTCGCTTTCAATGTAATATAATCAAACGCCATATAACAGCTAATGTGCTAATCACTTAAACAGTGAAACAAGTTAAAAATCTGAATTGATAACTCAACCTTTAGAAATAGAAACAATTTTCATTATTAAGATCTGGTTAGTCTTTTAAGTGTTACGAGAAAGCTACCAAAATTTGTGTAAAAATGAACAAGTTGTGCGAAAGTTCGTAAGTAAGGAAACTTCGTTGTGAAGGAAATTTAATCTTTAATGTGTTTGATAGTAACTATAGAACAAAAGATAAGTTTTACGTTAATGTTTTAGGATAATTGAATATTTTCTCATATGCTAATACATTCTTGAATTGAAAACATTTTCAAATTTGTAAAATAAGCAAAGTGGTTAGGTTGTTGAATTCTGACAATGATAATATTAATGTTATGTTTATATCTTCTAAATCTTTAATGATAATATAATATTGAAGAACTACAAGTAAAGTATTCGCAATGAGGTATGTTATTAATAAAATTTATGAAGTATACATATAAGGGTAAGATCGCATACTGCCCTGAAGTAAGATTTTTCGAAACAATTAAGTGATGATCAATCAAACAACGTATTATAACATATTCACTTTAAATCACTTTTTTTTAAATTCTTAAACTCATTAATACAAAGAGTAATTTATTTTAATTAGTTTAGACTTAAAATTCAACGGTGAATTCAAAAAGCAATCATAGACGAAAGAACAAACCTAACGTTCTAGATCCATTACTACTAATTGTTTGTCGTTAGAAAGTCACTTAAATTGCTGTGTATGTAAGTTAATTATAACCTGTATATTTAACAAGTACCACGATCAAAAATGGAAGGCATATTTTATTTTACATCCTTATACCTTGTATTAGTACCGTATTTCTAATCTCTTGCTGTGGTTTCTTTGTTTTGTCTATTGAAGAGCAGGTAAAAGTTTCCTTTACCTAAAATAATACTTTTATTATTTAGCCTTGAGAAGTTTCAAATTAATTCTAATTCGTTTCTCCAGTTCTTTTTATATTTGCTTTCAGCGACGAATGACCGTAATAGTACCCACGTCATAAAAAAAATATATGGGCGTCGGAAGCTGATAATAATTTTACTGATTCATCTGTACATGTAACGTATACAAAGAGATAAAGAGACGAAATAGGTATATTCGAGAAAGGGGTTATAATCATTGTAATGTTAACCTACACAGTTTTCACCAGTGATCTAGACAAGCACCCTTAATTAGGTGAACTCGTTTTCTGAACAGCTAACATTATAATTTAATAAAAATACGTTGCTACAATTTATATATTAAGTATTAATGCCCTTACTACAGCTTTGATGTATAAAATATTCAAACGTAAATCTTCATTGATCATGTTAGTTAGTACATGCAAATAAAAATGTTCTGCTATAAATAATTAGCAATCTGTTTGTGCGGAGACGTTTATGTAAGAAAATTAAGCTGTGAGTTTCATCTTCTTAAGTTCATTTACTTTTCCTAGAGTAGTATGTGAAACAAATTTCAAATAAGCTTGTGAGTAATCTGTGCTTTATAATGCTCTATTTGTAGTATAATAAATGTTCAGCATTTAATTTTAAAGGTAATTTCTCTTGAAGAAGCTTAAAGGTAAGAGCAGTACAATTTCAATGAATAATGTGAAATTAATGAAAACTAATAGACCAATCTTCCTCATGTTGATAGATATTTATTTATTTCCGTCTGATATGAAACTAGTGCGTCCCTGCAATAACATATCAAAAGCATTCAAAGATAAGTAAGTTTGTCTTATAGCTTTATACATAATAGGACGCCGGCGTACCAAAGAATACGCTGAAAGGTAACTCACACACTAGACTGTGAAATATTGAATTTTTTTTAATATGTCATTAATTTTTGTCAATTTGTCAAATCTTCGAAATTTAAATGACGCTTGTACATAAACCTCTGGAATTTTATTGTAGAAATTTCCTAATGCAGTATAAGACTTACAAATTGTTCGATACTGGATTTAGCTAATCTTGCTTAAATATTTAACTATCAAAGAACATATGACCTATGTAAAAGCAATTTAGAGAAGAATGATTTATGATCCATTAGACTCAAGAGAAGCTGTTAGGCCTGCTTTCAAAATAATTATAATGGACATTAAATGTAGCATCACTACATTCAAACATTTTAATCTTTTTTTTTTATTATTATTATTTTAGATATGTGTGTATATAAAGGAAACAAGTGATATTTGAACTTTAAACTATTTTAGTTGAAGTCCATTATTAATTGTATTTCTTTACTAAAATTAATATCAATAACCATAAAACATTTATACATATTCAAGAAATATAGAATACTTTTCCGTAAAAATCCTCATTGTGGCTTGTATATTTCAGACGAGGATGAAGAACCTCGATATATACAACTGACCAACCAACATAAAGGCGCTATACGAGCAATCAGAAAGGTAATATGTTTCACAAATATTACGTGTTTATGTGAGACGAAAGCTGATTGTTGTGTTTGCTTTGAACATGGTGTGGAAAATTCT
Organism: Lepisma saccharinum; assembly: GCA_022664845.1. NCBI lineage: Eukaryota > Metazoa > Arthropoda > Insecta > Zygentoma > Lepismatidae > Lepisma > Lepisma saccharinum. Next base: position 16,726 of record JAGDQP010009069.1, read on the forward strand.
TTGACCAAAGTTCATTTGAAAATAATCTACCAGAGCAACAGGAAACATAAATTCACAAAGTAACAAATAATGGCTTAACAATTTTTGTTGAAAAGCAATACATATTGCGTGTGGAAAACATTTTAATTTATTTTACAATTCTTCGATTTATTACGATAAGCTTGGTTACATAGTGAATTTTAAAATTTTAAATGGGTATTCTTTTTTTAAGTTTTCATAATAAATCGTTTGTAACTACTACGAATACATTTAAGTTGCATAAGTATTCTGCATTATCATTATTTATGAATCGAGAGAAGTTGTATGTTTTAAAAATATTTTTTTTTCTTGTATATCCACTAATAAGCAGCAGACAAAAAATAGCATTGTTCATTTATTTATTAAAACCTCAAATGTTAGGATATACAAAATAAAATATTTTAATTACTTAAAAGATTTACTTTCACCTACATTATATCCGTCTGTTTTACACTCTTTACATAAATCATATAGACTGAAGCGCCAAATTCCTAAAAACTTGTGAACTGTTATTTAACTTGAATAGCAGTTGTTACTCGACAATAATCAAGTTGCCTGTGTTCTGACAGGTCGTAGGGAGTAGCAGTCTATTTCTTCAGTTATATTGCCCGCAAGTCATTAGACAAGTCTGCACAATATCCCACATTTGATCTATGCGAATAAGGCCTGACATGTATAGTAGCCAAGGAAGTACCTGAAAGTTGCTTCAATCTTCGCTCAAACATTTCTATGTCACCAATACACGATGCGAAGTGACATTGTCCTGATGATACAACCCATTTCTTCCCTGGAACGGGTTGCGCGAAAGTGGTGCATATGGTCAGCAATGGACTTTAATAATGATCGAAGCGGGTCCCACCAAAACATACCCATACTTTACATATTTGTCATCAGCATGCACGACTCTTTGCTAACAATTATGTTTCATAGCCTCGTGCAGCCCTCTCTAAACATGAGCCCACGGATTCACTCAAAACGACTGGAAACCGAACTTAACTGACCTTGAGGCATAACATCAATCATCCAGGATCTGGGCTTGATGTTCTTTTTCCAGGTCAGACACATTGCACAAAATGGTCAGATGAGGTGCTCTCAGTCAACAGTGGCATGAGACAAATCCTGACCACATGCGAACACAACGGCTCATACTCTATTAAGTAAACGCAAAGACTGGTGATCTCTCAGAATATGTGTGTTAGCGGGCTGCATCTATCGTCTGCCGGACGGGAAGACAGGACACTTAAGATTATACTAAGTTCGATTTCCTACCTCAATCACTCCATTTTAGTTTGGATAACTGTGATTAGCTATTAAAAAAAAGCCAGAAGTAATTAATAGCAATAATAATCTCTAGAAATTATCCAACTTCCACCGAATCATAATAAACATTATATTTACATGTTCTATTTGAAAGAGTTAATTAAAAAACATAGTCAAAGAATTTTCCTTATTTGAATGAAACGCTATAACGCATTTCTTGCAAAATGACAATAATATGAAAACATGTGATTCCAGTGATATTCCCTTTTCATGGCTGATTTGTGCTGAGTTATTAGTTTATAAGATGAATACTAATAAGTTTAGATCCCTTCGAAATTGTGCTTTACCTGAAAGTTGATCTTTATACGGTAGAAGGTGAAAATATTTTCCTTTTTTGTTTATTCTTCTGCCAAATTTATTACTTACAGAGCAATGATGATTATAACTAGTTACCTTTACGTTATTAATATAGATTTCAATTACTTATAGAAAAAAGGAAAATGTGTAAGTGATAAAGAAATTTATAACTATATTAACTGCATTTTTAAAGTTTACCCAAATTGTTTAAAATAAAACTAATTTCTGAAACAGTTATTATTCTAGTTTAAAGTAGTTATTACTTACTTTATCTTTTTCTGTAAGATTTCATATATTTATCACGTTCAGTTTGAAGCCGACTAATAATTATTTCTTAGTTCACGACAAAATTGTAGTAAAGGCAATTCTAGAAACAGATAGTTTTAATTTCACTTAAACTTCAAACTTGCTTCATTATTTTTCTTCATACGTCTTTAAAAACATGTATGTGTGCAAGTTAAAAGTTGTTCGACGCTACCTTTCCTTTCCCTACTTTTCAATATTTCTTCACATCATACACATTTCTGCATAATTTCTCATGCTTTTACTTAAATAATTTGGTTAAAGTATAACTTTATCAAGAAATTTTTCTAAATGGCATGAGGGAAGAAGCGAGGGGTTTAATTTGGTTTAATCATTAAATATAGTCGTTTTGACTGTTTCATAAAAATATGTATTGATCTATAAAGATTCATTCGAAGATGTAGTAGTGTAAATTTGTATGTAAATTGTGAATATACTGAGCAGACTAGAAATTTCTCCAGTTTTCCCTACACTTCAGTTTGTCTAACGGAATGTAAATAGATTTGTATATGAGAAGGGGGATTTTGAAGAAGCATCTATTATCGTGTCTACAGACTGAAATATAAATATATCAAAGAAAGTCATAATGCGCTGAAGACTAAACGAATGCTAATTGGTACTTACCGGTGTTGATTAGTCTTCAGATGAAATTATCTCTCCTAACGTTTCCAGAGCTAATGCTGCTCTCATGACCACAAGGAAAACGCCTAGATGTTTGTTGTAAGAAGAATAGAAGGAAGTGAATTAAGGCTTAAGAAAACAAGGAAAAGAAAAAGCACTAGTACTTAACGTGCCTTGGACTTCTATTCAAGTCCAAGACATGTTAAGTACTAGCGCTTTTTTTTCCTTGTTCACTTAAGCCTTAATTCACTTCCTTCTATTCTTCTTACAACAAACATCTACGTATATTTTTTGTGATCATAAGATCTCTTGAAACGTTAGAAGTAAGAGATAATTTCACCTGAAGACTACTTATCAACGCCGGTAAGTACCAATTAACATATAAATATTAATTTGTTTTGTGAGTCGTTCTCAGGAAATCGCTAAAAATCAAGTATAACAAATCGAAAATTTTGAAACACACTTTTTTTTCATTTCCAAGACAAACATTAAATGTAAATAAATATAATGGTAATAATGGCTGAGATCACGGCTGCAATTTCTGGGGTAATGGTTTGAATTTAAAAATTCAAATGTGAAGGAATGATGAATTATGATAATGGAATAATGTGGCATTGGGATTCCGAAGTTTTCTTTCACTTTTAAAGATTTTATTACTGCTAGCAAGTATAATACTATTTTATTTTAGTAAGTCTTGCTAAATTGTTACATTCTATATTAATTAAAGTATTGTAATTATTAATTATGTTGTGAAGATTTCATAATATCGGTGCTGCTAACCATACTTATACGTAAATTAATATTAGCAAATAATGAGTAAATATAATACAGTAACATAATAAATGGGAAAAAAGTAAAGGTAGATGCTAGAGAACTGCACGTTAGTAACTCTCGGTAAGAAACTTTATGTACAGTTATGTATAGTTCGACATTATGTAACATGCTAATTTATCTTTGTACTAACTACCCGCACCATCAATTACTTTGCGCACTGTATGCAGTTCTTTGAACATACTTTGTGCCCATTCAAATTATTTTTAATTCATTACGAAAAACCAATAATTTCCTCACTTGCTGTCATTCCCTCACTATGACGGAATGATGAAAATATACATTTTCGCTATTTGCTGCTTTTCGAATCATATTTTGAGGTCAACAATAATTTCATGGAAAATAATACCCGATATGGTACTTCTTCCATAAGTTACATTTTACCAGTTATTACTTTAAAAATATGTTGAAAGAGGGAATGATGCAGTAAAAGAACACGCACTTCATTTTTACAATTTGGAAGTAGGTTACTAAAACAGCTGTTGGCACTTAGCCGATTACACTTCACAGTAAGTTGTCAATACAATATGGCTCCAAAACCATGTGGTGTAACCAGTTTCAGTCTCCTCCTGTTGCCGATTTATAAACTAACTCTCTAAAGTGAGGAATGATACTAGGGTGCGGGCAAAATACAAAATGAAGTTAATTTTGTACTTCTAATTGCTTTTCATTCTTGAAACTTTTACATAGTGTATGGTTGAGGAACTATGTGCATTGTATTATTAATCATAACAATTATTCTTGCCATGTTAGAAGAAAATGTTCATATATGCTCAAGTAGGAGGCAACGTATGAGGAATTGAGATTCGAAATTTTGAATAGCTATCTTCTGATCAAAACTGTGTGTTATTTTTCTGTAATAAACAGGCATAAGTGGTTGATATTTAAAAAGTTACAAAGTTAATAATTTCATTACTTTTCCTATGAAAAAAAGTCGGAAACGCATTTTCATCGATTTGCAAATAATAACCCATGCCCTATTTCAAAAGTTACAATTTGTGTATCTCATTTGATTGGTTATCTTTCTACGAATATTTTAATATGAAATACGAATTTAATGTTAGAGAAGTTTTTTTCGTAAGATTTGTTTCACAACATCTTGGAAATGAAAGCTTCAAATCGTAAAGAATAAATGCTAACTGACATTTGAATCGGTAGTTGAAAGAAGAAAATAAACGCCAAAAATGAAAAATTCAGGTCTTTGCCTTAAACATTACTTATTAAATAGATACACAACGCCAGTTCGAAGTAAGAAATTGTTTATACAATACACAATTTCTTTCTTGCCTCTGACACTGAATCTATTCATTGAGAGACTTCTAGCACACACGAACGGCTTCTGCTGTTTTGGCGTTTATTTCCCTTTTCCAACTTAATCTTAAACATTAAATATAATTACAAATAGCATTATTGATTTTCTTTATTTATAACGTCATTTTCAAATCATACTTTCCTATTATTATTTTTTCAGTCTCAACTGCTAAAATTTTATTTACAGTTGACTTTAAGAAAGAAAGCATATGACTCTATCAAAAGGGAAAAAGTATACAGTATGCGAAAAAACTTGTTCAATTAGTGAGGATGTGTCTCAGTGATTCCATAAGCAGAGTACGAATAGGTAATAATATGTCAGACAGTTTGGAGATTCGCAACGGATTGAAACAAGCTGATGCCTTGTCACCATTCCTGTTTAACTTTGCGTTAGAATATGCGATTCAGAAAATAAAAGAGGATAAAAAGGGACTAACATTCAATGGCTTCAATCAACTGTTCGTAGATAGTTCGGATGATATAGATTTAATAGGGGACCATATAGATTCACTACAAAGTAATACCGATGACTTAGTAGAAGCGTGCGATGAGATAGGGCTAGAGGTAAATATAGAGAAAACAAAATACATGATCACAAGCCGAAACACAGAGACTAAAGGAAATAGATACATAACTATTATGAATGAGAACATAGAGAAAGTAAACAAATTTAAATACTTGGGAGTATATGTAACAAGCAAAAACGAGGTCACGGAAGAAATAAAATGTCGCTTAGCATCGGGCAACGCATGTCTCTACTCAGTTCAGAAACTCCTAACCTCGCGATTAATATCAAGAAAATTGAAATTGAAAATATACAGAACGGTTATTCTGCCGGTACTACTTTACGGTTACGAAATTTGGAATACGATCCTAGCAGATGAACATAAATTACGTGTGTTTGGAAATAAGGTCTTGAGAAAGATATACGGGGCGAAAAGGGGCGAGGTGACTGGAGAATGGAGGAGACTGCACAAAGAAGAACTTCACGGACTTTATGACTCACCCGATGTTGTTAGAATAATGAAATTGCGACGACTAAGGTCGCATGTTTGTTAAAGTTATTAAATGTTGAAGAGTTGTGATGTAGTTATTTACAGGGTAAGGCAAAAGGCCCTTAACCCCCTTGTAAACTGCGTGTGAATGATAAAAAGTGAAGAACAACCATGTGGGTACATATTAGGCCTAGGGGGAAGTCGTATGGTAGGTGTGACCTTGAGGGCAGCCATCTTGAATCAGACTCAATTTTCGAAAATAAAAATCATAGCATGTGACACCTCATTGTAACAGCAAATTTTCCCACAAATCCAATGGTATGCCTAATTTTTGCTCTATAGTTAACCAGTACGAAGTTAGGTTCATCTTTACTACATATATTGATTTTGCGATTTATTGTTAGTTCATGAATAGTGTTGGGATGAGCTTCCGCCACTCTTTCTGACGTTTTGAGAGTTGCGATGTAGTTATTTATTTCAAACCACAAAACATGAAAAGCTGATAGGCCTATGGCACGTGAAGAAACAAAAATTAAATTGTAACCGATTCTCGTTAGATGAACACAAAATTATCAGGAAATATAGCGGGAAATGTTACGCAAACGACAAGAAAAAAAACCTTCAAAGGAACAGCAGCAATCAATAGGAAATAACAAAGAGGCATAGTAAAGCTATTTCCAACACGCTATTGCGTAACGTTGTCGGCTATATTTCCTGATAATTTTGTGTTTATCTAACGAGAATCGGTTACAATTTAATTTTTGTTTCTTCACGTGCCATAGGCCTATCAGCTTTTCATGTTTTGTGGTTTGAAATAAATAACTACATCGCAACTCTCAAAACGTCAGAAAGAGTGGCGGAAGCTCATCCCAACACTATTCATGAACTAACAATAAATCGCAAAATCAATATATGTAGTAAAGATGAACCTAACTTCGTACTGGTTAACTATAGAGCAAGATACCATTGGATTTGTGGGAAAATTTGCTGTTACAATGAGGTGTCACATGCTATGATTTTTATTTTCGAAAATTGAGTCTGATTCAAGATGGCTGCCCTCAAGGTCACACCTACCATACGACTTCCCCCTAGGCCTAATATGTACCCACATGGTTGTTCTTCACTTTTTATCATTCACACGCAGTTTACAAGGGGGTTAAGGGCCTTTTGCCTTACCCTGTAAATAACTACATCACAACTCTTCAACATTTAATAACTTTAACAAACATGCGCCATGGCAATTTCTGTCATCAGATATAATGCAAACATGCCCTCATTCAGAAAATAAAATTACATTGAAATCGGAGCCGGACACTTGGGTGATGTCCCTTGTCAGTGTTAGACTAACTAAACGTTTATTACCTTTCCTCTCTCTTTTCAGTTTGTTAGTAAGCATTTTAAACATTTAATAACAGCCAATAAAGGGTAGCATTAAAGATCGAGAATAGTCAATAGAATTAAATTTCGAATATGGTGACTATCTTTAACTTCCAAGTTAAATTAATAATTTTGCGAGTTCATAACATACAAATAATAGATTGTGTACATACAGGGTGTTTTAAAATATACACCGACAAACTTCTGGAGATTATTCCTCACATCAAATCAAGACGAAAGTTCCTCTGATATATATTTTCTAAATGTTTATAGTTTCGGAGCTACAGGCTGCCGAAAGCGTGAGAAAATAAAATTTAGAAGGTCATATTTCTAACTCCTCGGAAAGTAGAGCTGATGCGGCGTGGTACCGTCAAAGATTTCAGAAATATTCCGAAATCCCCTACTTCCTTTCTGGAATCCCTTTCGCGTACATTGAGGAATTTTGAAATATGCATTTTCTAATAGAACAGGTTTAAAGTCTTTGAGGGTACCATGCCGCATCAATTCTACTGTTGGTGGTGTTTGAAATATGTAGCTGTAAATTTCATTTACCCGTGCTTTCGCCACCCTTTAGCTCCCAAACTGCGCACATTTCGAAAAATTGTCAGAGGAACTTTCTTCTTGTTTAGATGTGCGGAATCACCTCCAGAAGTTTGTCGGTGGAATTTTAAAACACCCTGTATATTGCACTATAATTTAAAGTATGAGTAAGAGAATTATATTAACGAAGTACATGTTTCAGTTTTCTTTCTTTTTTAAGTCTTTATTTATTAGTTTGTGGATTCAGAAAGGGAAAGAGAATGGGCGCGAACAGTACCTCTTCATAGGGGCACCGTATAAGTGACAAAGAGAAGTAACGAATACATGTGGCGAAAGTTTTCAAAACTTTTCTATACTCGAAGAATTGAATTAAAAATCAGAAGATAAATATAAATTGTCGCTGAAAACGATGCATGTAGGTTATGACAAAAAGTTTAGTTAATTTGAATTTAGTAGGATCTTAGTGGAGTTTCTTGCAAGCAAGTTTGAAGTTAAAACCTTATTTTAAGAAAATTATGGTCCATGTTTATAGACTACATATGCAGTGCTGTACTATTGATAAAAATAAGGAACAGTGTTCAAGTTACTTTAAGCACTTCATTGTTATTGTTGATGGTGTTTAATGGAATATTGAATTACTGTTTAAATGTTATAATTATCTGAATGAAAGTAATATATGCATAGTATTTCTTAATACTTTATTTTTTTCTGGAGGAAAGAAGTTATCAACATGGCACTTTTTAATTTTAACTGTCTAAATTTTCTGTTATATAGCGTTTTCGATCCTGATCAAAAGAACTTAAAGTTCTAGTATGGGTAATTCTCTTACATCATACAGACATAACGCGATTGACAAATGACGTTTGACGAATGTTCCACGGATCATGTGAGGTCCTACAAATCCTCGCGAGTTGTCCTACTCATCCTCATTAACTTTATTTTTCTGTTCCTGTAGCTCAAGTATTTTGTAGCTCGGCGTAAATTTAGAGAGGCCTTGAAGCCATATGACGTGAAAGATGTCATCGAACAATATTCAGCTGGCCACGTTGACCTTCTTAGTCGTGTAAAGAGTTTACAGTCGAGGTACTGCACCATTTTATCTTTTAATTCATCTAGCATCCCTGTGTTAACGTCGATATTTATTAACCAAAAGTATTAAAGAGTCGAATATATGTTGAAACCTCTCTGCAGAATTAGTTCGAAAACTTACGTGCAAGTAAATTTCTCGCCAACTTGTAATGATCTACTCTCACAAATATTTCATATATGTTTAGATCTTCATGCAATAACAAATTTAATACCTCTAGGACACCGCATGATAATGCTTATGTAGCGAACTGTAATGGCATTAAACACTGAACGCAATGCTTTCCTTCTAATATATGTAAAAAGTGACACAAATTAACACAACACACAAAGCTTAGCAAAATTTATTATTGTCACCATCATTTGGTTTAATTTTGGAGATCTGGATTTAAGCAAGGCTACTCTACCGAACTTTATCATTGTACCATAATTCATGTGATCTTCCTTCCATTGCACAAATTCTATTTTAATAGCTCATTAATTTTATCTTGTTCTATGTTTCTTGACGTCTACAGAACGTTGTCCTGTTATATTTCTGGTAGAAACTTTTTTAGGCATTCATCTATTTGTTATTCGTTTGAAAACTCACACTACTATAGTTTAATTTGCTTTTCATAATAAATTTTCTCACCTTTCCTTGCTGTAAATTGTTCCTATATTTTCAACTTAAATTCAATGACTTTCGTTTCTCAAACTTTGCTTCCATGCATTTCTTGTAGGTGACTGAAATCTCAGATTCGTAGTTATGAATATGCTTCTTGGATTATTAACAAACTATAATGTATATATACAATGTATAATGTATAGGTATTGGCTTCTCTCCGTACTCTTTCATATCAAGTATCTTGAATGTTGACAGCAATAGAATTTACCTTCTTGTAATTTAACTATCTTTCTTTCCTCTACAAAACTTGTGAGCAAAAATATTAAAGTTATTCTGTGTGCTTTAGTTTTAAACCGGGTTATGTACCTTCTCTTCTGTATGTCTCTGACTGTTGATTGATCATTTTTACAGATTTATTCACATTTTACTATTGTCTGCACTATTCTCTTAAAGGGACTATGAATTTCTTTAAACTGAGTTCTCTATATTATTACTTTAAATTTTCTCTTTATCATCAGTTTTGGCTTATTTCGTTTCCTTTCGGACAACTCTATAATTTTTCTGAATATTTCCACTCGTAATAATCACAATGAAAAGCCCTAGTTGAGCTGTTCCAGAATCAGAGCTTTGCTGAGTTATATATTAAACCTCTTATTGCTTCAACATTAACATATCCGGAGATTGTTTCTTCAATTCTCCTTCAGTCATTTTATTATATGGTCACATTATATATATACAGTAATGAGAAAAGTAATTTGTGAAATGTGCACAAATATAAATGTAGTAATATTTTATCATAAACAAATTGCTACGTGTAAGTGAAAAGTCACACAATCCTCTGTCATCCCATTTTAACAATTTACCGGAAATTACATTTAAGTTTGTTGATTCTTTAGTTAAGAAAACAAAAAAAATTACTTTCACTCAAATTATTGAAATTAAGAATTCAAACTTAATAACTAAATAAAAAGAAGAAAATAGTAAACCATTTAAGGGGCACGAAGCCAAAATATTTTCGGTTATCTAATGTAAAGTAAAAAATAAATTTATGTAAAAGGTAACAATGTACGACTACCCCTAAAAAATAAGAAAGAGGAAACACTATTCACCTGAAATAGTACACACATCTCCGCTGGAGAGTTTTAAACAGAAAAAAATAAAGCTAATACTAGAGGTGATATGTGTATAAGATACTATGTGAATAGTGTGTCTCTTCTATACTTTGTCTACATGATTTCCCTAGCATCTCTTCATACATTATATGTGCTGGTTATGAAATGTTTATTCATATCATCCGTAGAAACTTTTTAAAAACTATTCATCTATCAAATTTTATTAAATTGTCAAGCTGCGAAGACGTTTCAACAATATCCAGCTGCTATAGTACTTTGTCCTTCTTAGAATCCAATCAACGTAAGTTCTAGTCTCTTACACTTTTATGTTCTATATTTTTCCCTTCTCTCAGGATGCTTTTAACACATACGCACACGTGAAGCGTCCAGTGGATCTACAGTTTATCGCACTGTGTTGCGTGTGTGATTTCAGTACTAGATAGATAAGTGTTTGTTTAGATCTTTAGATATTTGTATGTGTTCGTGTGGTGATTTTTCTTTTGGTTATGTTAAATGTGTGTTCGTGTGTTTGTATGTCTCAGCTTGGTTTTGTTTTTCTATTTACGGATTACTTTTGTTATTTTTGAAAGTTTTCCATGTCTCCCTTTTTCGTAGCTGAAGTATTTTGTCGCTAGAAAGAAGTTTAGGGAAGCTCTTAAACCATATGATGTTAAGGATGTGATCGAGCAATATTCCTCTGGCCATGCAGATCTGTTAAACAGAGTGAAAAATCTTCAATTCAGGTAGGTAGTTTTGTAAATGACAAAACTTATGCTGTCAATCTATGGCCGTCGCTGTGGAATCAGTAATGAGAAAGTCAAACTACATCTCAGGAACGTTTAAGAGCCTACAGTAGGTGCTGAATGATCTTTTGTTATTTTTCAATTTGAATCGTTACAATCTTGACTTATGTGTATTAAAGTCAAGCCTTAAGAATTTCAGAGTTTATAACTAGTGAATATTCTTGTCCTCTTCTATTGCATGTATTTTTAGAACCTACATAACTTTTTTGTATGTCTTCTTTTCTGGTGTTAGAAATTTAAAATCAGTCACACAGATTATGCCGAATAAATTAATATTTCCTTATTAAAAGCCAATATTTTAGGACAAAGTATTGAATATGGGTCAGAAATCATAAAAATAATAACGACATGGATGGGAGGGGTACAACTTTCATGCTAAACTTCTAGTTAATAATACGTGTTTTTAAGACTTTCACAACGTATAGATGACATTTTATAAATAAAATTCTTGTCGGATATTCGTTGTGTATTTTTGTTTAATTAGAACCCGACGATCGTTTCGTGAGCCTTCCTGCTCACATCGTCAGGAGATCTTGTTTCATGTCAACTCCAAATTATATAAACATTGTAACGTTGTTGTATACATTTTCTCGTTGTGACAAATATACGTCTAATCATTTATTATTGTTTTGAATTTATAATTATTTTCTGTCCTGGTAAGATTGTTATGCCCATCTTAAACGTATCTCTGTTGATGGCGATATGCCTCTTAAAAGTACCTTCTACATATCACTAAGTACAAACCCATTTCATTTGTTCATGTATTTTCACTTAGTTCAATTTCCACCAATCCTAGAACCATTTTGTTTTGTAACTGTTTCAGGATGTACAATTTGCGTTTCTTCAAATATTATTTTATGTTTCTTTTCAATCGAATGCCCTGCAACAGTTTACTTTTTTTAAAGAGCTCCAATGTGCTCTTTAATTTTGCATTTCACTGTATGACCAGTTTGTCCAATATAACAGGTGCCATTTTCACATTTTATTTAATATACTCCCGGCATCTTCCAAAGTTCCACACACACACACACAAACAAGTACCACTGAAACCAATAATTGGCGAGGTACTTAGCAACGTTTCTCAAACCATATGAGGAAGGAATTGTACATCACGTGAGGGATTCAGATGAATTTGTGAAGACATTACAACATATAACAGTAAAACTTGAAGATATCTTAGTAAGACTTGATGTCACGTCATTTTTCACTAAAGTACCTCTACAAGATACGCTTAGGGACTTAAAAATAATATTCCACAAGAAATAACTTAAGTTTTTTAACATGTGCTGACTTCCACATATTTCGTCTATGATAGAAAGTCTTATGAACAAAAGTATGAGGTCTCGATGGGATTACCATTATCTCCTATAATGGCGAATTTCTACATGGAGAGGTTTGAAAAATAGCTGCAAAATCAGGAGAAAAGATACCCAGCCATTGGTATAAATACATGGATAATACTTTTATTATATGCCCACACGGGATGGAACAACTTCAAAGAATTCTTCAACATTTAACTAGTATAAACGAAAAAATTAAGATCACGATGGAATTGAAAAAGGATGGACAACTCTCGTCTTTAGACATTTGGTTTACAAAATGCCAAATGGAAAATTAGGCCTAAAGTGTATAGAAAGCCGAAGCACACGGCCCTGTATTTAAATGCATAGTCTTATCATCATCCGGCACAAAAATAGGCAGTTATATCCAGATTAATACATAGGGCGTTGCAAATATCAGATGAAAACAAGAAGTATCGTATATTTGACAGAGCCTTAAGTACAGAATAATGGATACAGTTTAAAAAAATATAAATAGGTCACTACATCAACAGAATAAAGAAGATGAGATAGAAAGAGGAAAATCAAGATAAACGTTAGGCAGTATTGTCATTTGTGAGAGATATTAATAATAAATAGGGAATTTAAAAGGTATAACATATAGTGTGCTTTTGTTCCAAATAGGAGATAAAACAGTTTCTCAGAACACCGAAGGACAGACTTGATATTAAGACGCCCAAAGTATATGAAATAAAATGTGAATGTGACGCTTGTTACATTGGGAAGATTGGTCGTACAGTGCAATGAAAGAACACATTAGAGCTCTAAAGTATGGTTATTTTGAAAAACCAACCATTGTAGATTACTCAATTTAAGAGACACGTAAAATACTATTTGAAGAAATGCAAATTCTACATTCTGAAAATAGATTATACAACAGAATGGTTCTAGAACCGGTGGGAATTGAATAAAGTGAAAATTGAATCAGTAACAAATAAATAAAATGGATTTGTACCTAGTGATAGGTGGAAGATACTTTAAGAGGCATATCGACATCAGACGGACGGGCATAGCAATCTGCTCAGGACAGCAAAGAATTTTAAATTTAAATCACTAACAATGATTAGACGTATTTTGTCATACCGGTAGAATTTATACAACAATGTTATAAGGTTTTATAATGAGAATTGTACTAACTTAACATCAAACCTCAAACAAGATTCCCTGACGACGTGAGCAGGAAGGCTCACGAACCGATCGTCGGGTTCTAATTAAACAAAAATATACAACGAATATCCGACAAAAGTTTTATTTATAAAATTCTAGCTGATAATATTGGTGTTTGCCTGTAAAAGATGGAGGGTTAAAGAAAATCTTAACGTCGATCACAATATAATTGCAAAATAACCATTTTGCTTGTAGCTTTTGAATTAAAATTTCAAATTTGATTGGCTATATAAATTAACGGAAAACGAAATCCCAAGAATGGGGAGACTGTTATGGGAATTAGACTTCGGCAACAGATTACACGATGATAGTAACGTGTGTTCTGAGTATCTGAATGCCTCAAGAGTGCCAACGACACACACACAAACACGTGCATATGGAACGAGGTCGTGAGGAGTTTCCTATCGTGAAATCGCGAAAATAAATTTCGAGAGGTCTATATTGTATACAAATTTTAACAATTATCTTGAGAAGCCATTGCTACCAGAAGATTGGGGTATGGGTATTCACAAGTCACTGGGGCAAGAGAAGATCAGCTCATTCGCAGGATGGTTGTAGTGGATAGAATGTGTCTGCCTCTGTAATTGGAGCTGCAGGAAGATCTGACGTAAAACATGAACTTTTCAGAATCGCCTCTAGTGGAAACTGGCCTTACGCGAAATGTCCTGAAATGTGTTTGCTGTTCACTCCTGTATCAAATTCTTCTTCAGTGGTGTTGTGCTGGATCTAACTGCAGTTTAGAGTAGAACTGTGTGCTTTTCATGGCTGAGATCCGTTTTTGTTTCAGTACCAATGATGGACGTATATGGATGCATGGCATTGATACAAGTTACAACTCAGAGGATGCGTGGGCAGCGTTATGTCAAAGTTGAATATTCTCCCGCCCAGTAACCACGGTAGTCAACGTACCACGGTAGTCTGGTGAACCTTTGTTTGCAAGCTACATCCATCGTGGATATACCGGACAGACCCCTAGCATTGTGGTATGGGAAGATATTTTCTATGATAACAGGAGCACTCTCGTTATTTTCATAAAGTTATTACCCGAACACCATGAAGAGGAACGTTTACATCAGGATGCACCTATTGTACTGCCATTCATGAGTGGTATTGAAGGAGGGGCGGGGTACATGAACTCGATAACTCTTATATCACAGCGTAGCTGCAATGCAACAAACTTTTTAATACGTGAACGTTTTACTCAGGCATACAAAATTACCTGATCATTTTCCGAACATGTACATGATTCGAGGCCAGCTCAGGGCTTGTCCGCAACCAGCAATGACTATTGCCAATCTGTCCATCCAGATACAATAGGATGGCATGCAACACAACTACGATGCGATAAGTGCGCCTATGCGCGGCTGCATTGAATGTATGTTGACTACCGTGGTTACTGAGCGGGAGAATTTTCAACTTCGACATGACGCTGCCACGCATCCTTTGAGCTGTAACTTGTATCTATGTCATGCATCATATAGGCTGATATGCTGTTCAAGCTTCATTTACTTCACAATTCCTTCTCAATGAGGGATCTCACTTTTGGTCAGGATGATCTCAAGAGAGACAATAAATGAGAAACAAACTGAATTTTAGTTTAATTGAAACGAACCCTGGAAAAGAAAATAACATATTGGACATCGTGATAACATACAAGCGGGCTGCACAGAAAACAAATTGCCTACCCATACTGCATTTCATGGATATAAATATTCTCATACTTACGAAACATTAAAATACTTACACCCCTTGAAATCATTGTTAGAAAATGCATGTGGATATTTTGAATGTTTGATCTCAGACTATAATAATCACCCAAGATACAAGTATGAGAAAAGACGCA
This sequence comes from Lepisma saccharinum, assembly GCA_022664845.1. Lineage (NCBI taxonomy): Eukaryota > Metazoa > Arthropoda > Insecta > Zygentoma > Lepismatidae > Lepisma > Lepisma saccharinum. The sequence goes on from JAGDQP010009069.1 coordinate 32,294, forward strand.
GAGAATTCAGAAGCTCACTTTATGCTAATTTAATACTTTTGCATGTTATTTTTGTTCTAATTTTACTTTCTTCTTATGCGACACAAGGTTGCTTCATCAACCTTTTAATATACACCATCCGTTGTAACAATCCAGGAATCAATCCAAACTATTACACATACCTTTCAATATAGCGCTCGTAGAGAATGTACCACTCTCATTGATACCTGCGGATATCATACAGGTTAATAACCAAACATTCGTGATTCATCAAATTTCACGAAGTAGGAAAGAGTTTCGGTTCTTATCCAAACAAATTATTTCGTAAGAGACATCATTGAACAGTCTGTAGTATAATACACGGACGCCAGTACTACAAAATGTGTGATAATTATTAATTATACAGTTATTTTCGTTCTTAGTTTTTTTTCCTACTCTAGAACATCTGCAACAAATCACTTATACAATCAGACAAAAACATCAACTGCTGATCTTCTGATGTGATCGAACTAGTGTTAGATATCCAAGAGGTTTAAATTAGGAAGCAATTTGTTCTTTTACGAGAAGATTTTACTGAGTTTTGATGTAATTCTCTACATGACAAATATTAACTGACATGCCGATATATGTATATGTATGTTAGTAGCTATGCTAAACAGCAGGTAACCTTGTTATATACACACACGGATTTGTTGAGATCACTTGCAACAGACGAGAAGAAAATAATAAACATAAGATTCATAACATCAGTTGTTTCAAATGTTCTGTTCAAAATTCGTTAATAATTGAAATAAATTGTCCACAAACATAAAGATTTTCTTCTGCAAGTTTCACCAAAACTGGATAAAATTCTGCTGTGTCAGTGCACTGTTTGTATTTCCACTCTCTTTACTGTAAGCTACTAAAAATTGCTGGTGCACTGTTTATAAGATGTACCATAGTTCCACAAATCTTTATTATCTATGGTGTGTCTTCTGTGTTGTCAATTGCATGAGTGAGAAATACACAATTTTACGACTTATGTGATGGAACTCAATAATAAAAATTGAAATGACGGAAATATTATAAATGAAATGTGTATAGTTCGATACGTGGCATGTTCCAACAGTTACTGAGTTAAGCAGCCTAATAGGTAAGTAATTGATGTTACATTAGAATTCACTGTCCATCGCCAAATATCACAAATAGACAATAATGTATGTACCACTTTAATAATATATCTTAATGTGCTGGCATTTCACTTCCTTAAATTCGGGAACAAATTATAAGTACAAGTCCGATGGTGATGTGCAATGCTACTATGAACATACGTAGTTTAACACTCTATGTAAGCATAGGTGCGCTGAAATCATAAGTTTATCAGTGTCTGGGGTGCATTAGGATACCAAATTCCGATATAATTTTAACATTAAAATAGCAGTGATGTTGTATGTTAATCATCCTAGCATAAAGGAACGGTAGGGGAAATGGCTCTTCGCAATAAATGTTGGACTGACCGAAACTTACGATAAGATTGGTTATTTCGAGAAACTAAAACTTGTAGCAAAATGAACTTGCTTGTCTGCAACAGTCTCCAGAATTGGATAAATTAATTAAATCTTCCTTGTCGATTTTCTCATCTCAAAGTTAGATATTCTCTTTACTTACTGGCCAAATTTTCGTTTTATCTTTCATTCTTATCATTTTCTCTCTAGTCCTTTTACTTTATAAATTATTTTACATTGTGAGCGCCTTATAATACGACTTCAGAGTAGGCCAAAGTAGCTGGTGATTGATGCTTGATAGTACGACTGAATTGACTAGCGTTCAGGTTGCTAGAACTATGTTGGGGAATGAGCATACGAAGGATCGTTATTGATTGAAATTTAGTGACGACAGAGAAGAAAACTTATGTTTCGTTGCCGAGCTTTCATTCTCATGAGAAAAACTCCAAACAAACTGGATTTACAGTGGTACACATGTGACTTTTCAACTCAGTAACATTGCAAAAAGGAAAAAAGTCTTAAATAAACCGTCTTCAAAGCATGGGAGAGACTGTATAAGTCCAGTAAATGCGGAGAATGGTTTCGTAATAAAACAATTTCTATACAACTACTCATGGACTTTTGAATTGATAATAAATTCTGATAATAAAAATTTCATGCATAAATAAATTTCTAACTTCTGGAATAGTTAAATCTCTATAATGCTAAAATAAACCATCCTAGCAGCACAAGCTTCATATATAGTTCTCTTCATGAATGCTGTGTGGAGTTATCCTTAAGAATTACTTATAAGTAGTAGAATTGAAGAAAGTGCATAAAGATACTTTTTCTAGAAATCCAAAAGTGACCGTTATCTCGATGTTTAGTAACCAAAATTCGTTTTGTAATCTTCTTCATTCCACTAACCAAATGACTGAGACGTCTGAACATTTCTAGTAAACAAAACCGGAATCGGATGCATCAACTAATCATATTATTAATATTTATTTGCTGGAATTTTGTACACCGTCCATAAATATTACAAGTAAATTTAATCCACCGTAAGTAATCTCCAGTAAATAAAAAAGGAAGAAATTGGGAATGAGAAGAGAGGATAAATATAACTATTGAGCTTTATGGACGCCAGAGTGAGTTGAAAGAGATCGAAACGCAATGGAAATTGTATTTGTAATTTGATGTTCTGGGAAGAGTTGAACAGAGAGGAATGATGAAAAGAGAAAATGGTTTGCAGAGACCTTGACGATATTTGCATCCAGCAAGTAGTGAAACCGAGGATCAAAGGAATAAAATTTATGTTAGTTTTAAAATCAGTAATGCTGAGGAAAGCGAAAACGCAAAACTTTCATAACAACATAATATTATAATTCTTCTGGTAATTATCATCTAAGTGAAGTTTATGTTTGTAATACATTTTGTCTAAACATATGTCGCCGACACCGGTCATGACATTATGTATGCACAAGAATGCGAATCGCAGACGAGAAGGTATCTACATAAAACCTCCAACGTATATTCACCCAAAAACAAACTAAATGAGGGGAAAAATTATAAAGTAGCAACACGTTAAAAATAATTTTGTTAATCACAAAGAAACATTAAGGCTGGCCAAAAACTTGCCGTGAAGCATGGATTCTACAGATTTAGATGACGGCTCAAGTTTGAAATAACAGAAGAAAAACGGATCACACATTTCGCTATGGTCCTAACACCTATATAATTTTACTCACCTCGTTCTAATTTTGGTTTCTTGTTAGAATTATCGAAAAATTAAAGATACGGTAACAGATACTTTTCGGAGCGCAAAGTTTATTGTAAGTAATGTACATGTGATTCGTTCACCATTTGGGTGCGATGACATTGTGTATGAACACTGAACTTCCCTGTGGTTATAAACCAATTATTACTATAGCAAATTTAATACATATTGTACCAACAGTATGACTTTATAGGATTCCTGAGGGATGTCAAAAACCATGACAAGTTGAAGAATCTATTACCAGGATTGTGAATGTATATTCAATGACTACTTCACGGCACCTGACCGGTTTTAGCAAAATCAATGAGTATCGTATCCGATTTTTCTTTAAACGGAGTGAGCAACAGAAACTGAGATTGCAGTAAATCTACTCTACCTTTCTCTTACAATACCAAAGTGATCAAAACTTTTTCGCTACCTGGTCTTTTCATGAAGATGGAAAATGATTTACTGGAAATCGCAAAATACAACAAACACCAAAGTCTGTAAGTCTTCTGGTGTAGTCTGTTAGACTCAGCCGTTTTCTAGGTCCTATTTATTAGTTGTTTACATTTCTTCGAAGCGTTTTACCTCGATTTTCCAGTGCTACACAAGGAATAACACTCTTTGGCATAGAAATATAGGAGAATAAATTATAGTAAAGAAAGTTAAAAAAAAATAGGAAAGTTATAAATAGTAAAATACTTAGAAATGAATACACCAGGTTTGTTCTTAAAAAAGAGTATATCAATGTAAAAAAAATGTTAACTTTGTTCAATTCCAGAGGACTATATCTGTGCCATGGAAGTATAAAACTTCACAAGAAACAAATAACCTCTTTTAAATTACTAATTTTCAATATGAGATCCTGCTTTACAATGTTTATTGGTCCGATCTATAGTACACTAAAGTATTATCTTGCCAAATAAATGGATTGTTAAACAGACGTAATAAAACTTTGCTAAGGTGGTATTAAATATTATGCTTGACACGAGTTCCTAGATAAATATGTCATATGTTCTTAGATACAAGCCAAAGAGCGTTACCTCTCTCGTTGCACCAGGGGTGATAACAATAGTACACATCTAACCGTAAAGTCATTCATTTAGATTTTGGAGAAAGTTATGGCGGCTGATAGGCACAGTGTTGTAGTTTAAAAAAAAAAATACCTGAAGTAGTCTCAATACTATCCACATATGTCTGTGGTTCAAGATGTTCTGGTAGTAACTGGCAAGATGATAAACTAGTAAAATAAATAGGCAATTGTAACAAAAACGATAATCAAAATTATCGCTGAAACATCCTAGACTGAATCTCATCTCATACTCCCTTTAGTTGTCTTCTTTTCGTTAAGCTGTCATGTAGTCGGATGCGATCTGGAAACAGATGTCAAAAGATTGTTTGTAGTTTGTGTACTGAGGGAGAATACTTCGTAAAGGATCAGTTGACAATTGTTGTTGATTATCCATTCTTGAAGAGAAATTTCAGTCTCATTTTGCTTCTGAGAGTTTTCGTATATTTACAAATTGTTTTGCAAGAGAAAGAGCTTTAGCTTTAGATTAACTGTTATACGAATCTAGACAGCACTTTTCTCGTATCCTTTTTATCTGTCGTATACAGTTTTTGTTCTCTAGAGCAGTGGTTCTCGAACTTTTGTGTCCACGGAGCCCTTGTAACCCAAATACAAGACTGCGAAGCACCCAAATAATTTATGTACAGTGTAAGGGATTATGTTGCCGTAAGAATTAATGATCCAAACCTCTTGGTCAAATTGGTGACGTTGCGGACTTCGGAGCAGTCATGTGGAGGAACGCGAGTTCAAGCCCTACTGTCGTCTATCCTGACTGCCCCCTAGGATTTTTCTCAGTTGCTCAGGCGAATGCCAGGATGATATCTGAATTAAGAATTTGACCACTGCTTCCCAATCTCTAACCTCGGAAGAGTGGTCGCGGAAGGACAACATTCCCCAGATGTGACGGACTTAGGCCAAAGTTGCAAATTCAACCCAGAAAAGAAAATTAAAAAGAAAAACACATATCCACTGGGTAAGTTCATTACTTAGAGAAAATGCTTTCAGTCAACAGTAAAGTAACACTTCCACTTTTTCTAATATTCTAGTATATATGATCAAAAGAAACCATCAAAGAACAATGAAAATATACAAATGCACAACAAATTATCTTAAAATAAAATATTGGTTTAGTCATCTTAATGCGAGAATGTGGTTGTTTCCTGCCTATGTAAAGTTCTTGCACGTCTGGCTTTATGGAAGAGAGTTGCAGTTGGATGCCAGGTTCAGCATCCAATCTGTTACGGCACTTAGTCCTTGTGGAAACAGAATTTGAAAACCAGTGTCGCAAAGATAGGTACCTTGTATTTCTAATAACCTTCGGTGCTAAATTTGGGTTATGGTGATATTTTGCTACTTCCACGACCATTGACAAACCTCAGGAAAGAGGTCTGTCCGTTAAAAGTTAAAAGTTAAAAATTATATATAGCTCAGGCAGAGGCAGACTTAAAGAACAATTCCAAATGCTTTTGGAACTACCTTAATAATAAGAAAAGTCATAAGTTGGAAGTTAGTCACATGACCTATAATAATCAAACTCTTACTTCTGATTCTGCTATTGCTGACGGGTTCGCTCAATATTTTAAGAGTGTTTATTCTTCATCCTCGGCAGATTGCAATGGATGTGAATCTTCAAATTTATATGTATCGCATTGTTTGATAGTGAATTCCATATCCGAACAAGAATATTTTAATTCTCTTAAAAATCTAAAACCGTCAAAGTCATCGGGCTCAGATTTAATACCCACTTATATTGTAAAGGGATGTGGTGAGGTGTTAAAGAAACCGTTATGTTATATTTACAACCTCATATTGAAAACATCTGTGTATCCAGAGGCTTGGAAAATCAGCAAAGTTCGTCCTATTCTTAAGAAGGGAAACCCAATAAATATAGAAAATTATAGACCTATTTCATTAATTTCTTCTATAGCCAAAGTATTTGAGCACATTCTTTACGGACGAATATTTAATCATGTAAAACCTTATATATCAATACATCAACACGGTTTTTATCCAAGGAGGTCAATAGTTACGAATCTTCTTACTTCAATATATATCAGATACTCTCAATAATAATTTTTCTGTTGATACGATCTATACTGATTTTTCAAAAGCTTTTGATAAATTGGACCATGCTATTTTGATTAAGAAATTATCTAATTTTGGATTTTCAAGACAACTGTTGCAGTTGATCTCTTCGTATTTAAAAGACAGGAAACAATATGTTGTTTACAATAATCAGAGATCCGACCTATTTGATGTTCACTCTGGCGTGCCTCAAGGATCTAAGCTTGGACCGTTATTTTTTATATTATTTATTAATGATTTACCAACGGTTCTCAAATACTCAAACTGTTTACTGTACGCGGATGACATGAAATTGTTTAGACAAATAAGAGTAGATGAGGATGTTTCGAAGTTACAAGCAGATTTAAACAGTTGTTATGAGTGGAGTATTCAAAATAAACTGCATTTCAATATAAATAAATGCATTTCAATTACCTTTTCTAGGAAAAATAGACCAATTCATTTTGAATATAAGATTAATAACTTAAATATCAAAAGAAACCAAGAGGTAAACGATTTGGGAATTCTCTTTAATAATAAACTATCTTTCAATGCACATGTAGAAAAAGTATGCAATGAGGCTTATAAACTCTTAGGATTTGTGATAAGGAACACACGAGAATTCCGCAACTTTAATGCTTTAATAATTGTATTTAATACTTTTGTGAGAAGCAAACTAGAGTATGCTTCGATAATCTGGACTCCTTACTACAAGCAATTTATTAAAAAAATTGAACGTATTCAAAACAAATTTCTGAGATACCTCTATTACAAGATTTTTAGAATTAATTCTTATCAAGAAAGGGTGTCGTACAATACACTTTTAATGATTTTTGGTATAAGTTCGTTGGCAACCAGACACGAGCTCTTGCAGTTAACCTTTCTTTATAAATTAGTAAATGGAATCGTTGATAGCTCGGAGTGTCTAAAGTTATTGAATTTTAATACAAAAGCTGTCAATTTAAGGAGTAGATTGCTTTTTAATTGTAATAGATCTAAAACTATTGCACATTCCAATTCACCTGTTACAAGAATGTGTCAGTTATTCAACAAACTGGCGCCAAACAATGTGGATGTTGATTTTGCTATGCCTTATTCTACTTATGTAAAAACTCTTAAATATAATCCCCGATTGTTGTGAAATTTTTTTAACTCGATATTGTATTATATTTGGTCTTTCGATTTTACTTATTAGTGACAAGTAATTCCGTTGAGATAATTGTGTCCGAGTACTTTCATTTATGTTTCAGTTTTTTTTTCTCTCGTTTCTAATATTTGACGTATTTTAATATTCATACTTACCACTTGTTGATTATTTTCATGTATTTGTTTTCCATTTATTTTTTTGTCTTTCTTTTGTATCATAACCATTTGTAATATTCTTGTTGTAATATTTGTAATTTGCTACTTGTTGATTATTTTCATGTATTTTTTTTTCATTGTTTCTTTTTCTTTTGTTTGTCTTTCTTTTGTATCATAACCATTTGTAATATTCCTTATTATGTAAGCCTATTGTAAATTGGGTATTACTTTTCCTGTAATAGGCGACTTATAAATAAATAAATAAATAAATAAAAGGTTAAGAAATTGTCACTACAAAAGTGACGGAAACGGACACAGACTGTTGATGAAGCAATAAATGCATAATTGTTTGAGATATCTCCCTCTGAGCCGTATATCGGTGTTGGTCATTTTCCCAATCCATGTCCTTGCTTTAAAAAATGGGAGAGGTCATTTATCCAAATATCTTGGCAACTATACTAAAAGGTATTGCAAAATAACACCTACGAAACCACCTCAAGAGATTCCATACATTGAAATAAAAAGTATAGACAATCGAGGGTGGATTAATGCTTCGTTTCGGCGCTATAGGCTTCCGAAAGAGTGCGAAAATGAACTGTAGAGCTTGATATATTTCCAGTGCCATTTAGAGTAGAACTGAGGCGACACGTACCCTCAAAGACTACCTGCTCTATCGAAAAATGCCTATTTTAAAATTGTGAAATGGAGGAGTTTTTAACAGATTTAAGAACCCTATTGCAATTTTTTCAAGATCTCAGACTCAAAAGAAACGCAGAAATGAATATACCGGCTATAGGGATGGGCCTATGGCGGCACGACCCAGAGCAAGTATTAGCAGAATTTACAGAATACAACAAACAAGAACACAAATATATAACTTTTAGGATGCATATAACGGATAAGACTTTGATGAAGAAATTAATAACAAGCGAAAATGGATGCTTTAGCATACTCTACAAACCTGAAACACGCAAGCAAACTACAACAAAAGAAGAAATACAAGAAATATTAGTAATAGACCTAGCAGAGACAGACACAAATTCCGAACCTAGTGATAGCGAAGAGAATAAAGAAACAAGCATAGAGAAAGAAATAGAAGAATAATTAGAGGAAGAAATGAAATCAACTACAAGCAGTAAGCAAAAGGAAAAATCATCTTCACAGAAAAAGAGAGATAGAAGAAGATTAATAGAAATTAGGAAAAGAAAAAAGGAAACACTAATGAACAAAGATTGTATATGTAAATAAAGAGAAGTAAAATCAGCCAACATTAGTACACAAACAAATAAAAAGAAAAACTGGAAAGAAAAATGGCTGAACATATTTACATCCTGAGACAAATCAAAACCAGAAGAACTAAAGATATTACTCCTGAAAGAAATATATAACGACAAAAATAAACAATTGGAAGGAAAATAATTAAACAAGGAAGACTTGGAAAATTGAAAAATTTCAAAAGACCAACAAATAAACGAAATAAAAGAAACAGCAGATGAGTGCAATGTAGAACAAGAAACAAAAGCAAAAGAGGAAACTGAAGAGAAACCGAAGATAAATTTAAAACACTAATATGGATCTACAAAATAGAAAATAATAGATATAAATTAACAGTCTTAGAGGAGCCCCAAACGCTCATCATCGCGTTAAGACGCCTGGTTCGAAAGCTGCATGAGGATGAAGAACGAGTGACATTTCCCGTACTGGATGCAGCAGATAAGATTACACTAAAACGAAATAATCTCCCAACCGATCCCAAAGAACTCTCAGAATTAGTTGACCAAGTCTTTGAAAGAAGTTCGGAAGGCTTCGATCTTCATGAAATATGCAAGGACTTTGTGAGGGCGCATGGCAGAGTGGTCTACGAATCTAAGGAGCCGTGGCCACGCTGCTATTCACACACAAGATCTCCCGTTTATGCTTAAGATGCAGCCTGAACTGTGTTCTGTGCTGCAAATAAATGCAAAGTGTTCTAGATTGGTTTGGTCTGAACTAAGAAAACTCGTAGAAGATCACCAAATTGATTTACTATGTGTGCAGGAACCCTAATCCTACAGAGGAAAAATAACATATTTCCCTGTGATAACGCGAATAGCTGCTTATGGATACCAACCAAAAGCTGCGATCATGTGCTTTAATAAAAACTACCAATTAGTAGAGATAAGATAATACATGGACGAGTGGACGTCTTGCGTGGAGATTCTAACAAAACATCTTAAAATGGTGGTCGTCTGTATGTATTTCCAATACCATCATGGAATTGAACAGTATCTAGAAAAATTAGAAACAATTATACAAAATTATCAGAATCACAAAATTATAATAACAGCAAATGCCAACGCTAAATCGCCGCTGTGGCATAGCAACGTAGCAACAGGTAGAGACAGGAGAAGAGAGGAATTACTAGAGGAACTAATATTAGCTAATAACCTAGTAATCCATAATAAAGAAGGACAACCCCCACTTTTAGCAACAGAGCGGGGGAAGAAACTAACATTGATATTACACTATCGACAAGAAATTTGAATGAAAATATAAAAAACTGGAACGTTATGGATGGAGGTACATGTAGCGACCATAATGCAATCCGCTTTGAAATAGAAACATATAATGAGGTGGCAGCACAGAACACAGAAGCAGGAGAAGAGAATGAACCATTAAAATATAATGCTAACAAAATTAATAAAAATACATTTCAGAAGAAATTAGACTTACCACAAATAACAGCAGGAGCAAATTTAGACGAATTAGCGCTCAAAATAGAACATTCCACGATTCGAGCGATAGAAAATGCGCTACCACTCAGAAAAGAAGAAAATTACTACCCCCTTCTGGTGTGGGGAATTAGATAGACTAAAGAGAATAACAAGAGCAAAAAGGAAAAGCTATCAAAAGGCCAGAGACCGAAACTTGAGACAACGGAAATTAATAGAATACCAGAAGGTAAAAGAGGCATTCAGAGAGAAAATAGAACAAAGAAAAATTGAAACATGGGATAACTATGTAAACACAAATTTAACCTTGGACCCCTGGGGAAACCCATACAAAACATGCATGTCTAAAATTTTTACAACAACAATCTCGACCCTTGAAAAACTTGATGGCACAAAAACCTGCAATAGGAAGGATTCTGCAGAGCTACTAATGAGAGAACTAATTCCACAAGATGATGAAAATAATCAGACAATTGAACAACAACAAATTAGAGAAAGAATGATTGAAATTTGTAACCAGACGCAAGATAATGAAGGAGAAACTTCAATAATTCAGAATACAGAGGTAGAAGAAGCGATAAGAACCTTAAGAAATAAAAAAAGCTCCAGGTCCTGACCAAAACCCGAAATCTACAAGACATTTAAAGACATTTGGACATCGTATCTGGCCAGACTATTCTCGGAATGTATTAAACAGAAAAGATGGAAAGAAGCTAACTTAGTGATCTTTCTAAAGGGTCCTGAAAAACAAAAAATGAATCCGAGATCCTACCGACCGATTTGTTTGTTAAACGTTATTAGTAAAATCTTCGAAAAAATAATCATAAATAAGTTACAAAAAAAAAAAGACCAGGATTAGCAGATGACGAAATTCAATATGGATTCCGAAAACAAAAATCAACTCAGGATGCAATCAATAAGTTTTGTACAGATGTAAGAGAGGGAAAATACGCGCTACCGATCTACATAGACATAAAAGAAGCATTTGACAACTTATGGTGGCCAACGCTATTTATTAATATGAAAGAGCTAAACTTACCAATATCGATGATCCAGGTGTTCAGGGACTACTGAAGAGTTAGAAAAGTAAATCTTGTAGCTACAGGCGAAAGGTTAGAAAGAACGCCTAATAAAGGATGTGCACAAGGATCGGTCTGCGGACCGATCTTCTGGAACATATGTATAGATCCCTGTCTGAAAAAGATTAGTGAACTTGAGGAAAGATACTCTGTTATAGCATATGCCGATGATGTTGCTATAGTGGCGGAAGGAGATTCGAGAAAGGAAACAGAAGAAAAAGCGGAAACAATAACAAATCAATTAAAAATATAGTGTGACGTAAACAAATTAGAGATATCTGTAGAGAAAACAAAATACATGATTTTCAAAAATAAATTAAGAAACCCCACAATAAAATATAATAATAAGAATATAGGACTTTTAGATATCTAGGGGTAATAATCGATGATAAACTAAATTTCAATGAACATATAGAGAGAACAACTAACAAATTATTAAAAGTAGGAAACAAACTGATAACATTGGCTAATACGAAATTTAAATTACCGTTAAAGACTATAACATTATACCACAATCAAATAATAAACTCCATCGGCACTTATGGAGCAACCATTTGGGCTCATAGATTAGAAGAGAACAAAACAACTAGCTAATAAATTGGATAGAGCACAGCGTGCGATGCTATTGAGAATGTCACGAGCATATAGAACCACTCCGGGTGATTCATCGAACGTAATACTAGGAATAATACCGTTAAGCTTGGAAGCAAAAAAAGCAGCAGCGCAATATTGTGGTACAAAAAACAAAATATCATAAGGACAACAGAAATACTAAAGAAATTGCCAAACTCAAAAGAGTATATAGAGGAAACAATAGTTAAAGATTGGCAAATCAACTGGGAAAATTCGATAAAATCTAGAAGATTATTTGGATTAATTAATAACATCGAGGAACGTTTAGAATGGAGAAACTGGAATCCGAGTAATGGTATGATCCATTTTCTTAGCTGTCATGGGCCATACAAGACAAAATTATTTGAGCTGAACATAGTCGCATCCCCGGAGTGTGAGTGTGGAGTAAATCGACGCCAGAACACGTGGTCCTTGAGTGCCGGATAAATCAACAAAATGATGATGGGACGGAAAAGTGCCGAAGCGTGGAATTAAGAATTACAAGCAGCAACAACAGCAGAAATTTTGCGGGATGTAATAAAAAGAGTCATTGGATCGGTTGGCGAGTGGAATCTCCGAACTTGAGAAAATGAATACATAGAAACGCATAGACAAAGGCGGAACACATAAGGAGAAATAACTCAGGAAACTGTAAATAGTGTGTAGCAAAAAAAATGAATGTGAGTGAGCGGGCGCGACCGAAGGGAAAGCCGGCGAGGAAAGAAACTTGAGGATAAATACAGACTTTGTAGGCTTAAAATCATTTCTACGGATGTGATCTTCTAAACTAATCCCCCCTTCGACCAACCGAAAGTCGACGGAGCGTGCGTGTGTGTGATAAGTAGAGACGTGAGACCTATAACCGTCTAGAGAAGCTCCCAGCGCCTGGCTGCCACCCGATGGTATGGACGGCGATCGGAACTCCGAGGCGCTGGATCGGCGGAATAAATAAAATTTGGAATGCGTGTGAAATAAGTGCGGTTGTGAATGTGGTGAAGTGGAGTGTGGATGAGGCTGAGAAGAGGAAATGCGTTCCAGGAGGGCCCCGATCTGAGGATCTGGAGGATGTGTTCAGGTCGCCGGGATCCAGCTTGTCTGAAGAAGACCGCTCCCCGCTAGTGTAAATGTGAAAGTGATTGAGATAGAATTAGGTTAGGACTAGGTTTGTTAGATTAGATTAGTAGTAGGATAGGAAAAGGGGGCTAGAAATAGCGATAAATAGTTTAAAGGAATAGGGATATACTACTGGGATTTCGCTGATGTGAAATTTTATATTACAATACTCTTATATTATATATACATTGGTAGGATCGTAGTACTATATATATAGTAGGGATTCAGCTGTAAATAAAAGTATGAATATAGAGGATAGTAATGTTATAAAAAAATATATTAACTAGAAAGAAAAGCAATAGCGAAAATAGTTAGCAAGTGTAATGAATAAAAATGATAAGAAATAAACTAAAATAATAAATAAAATAATAAACAATATATGGTGATATGTGACTATTTCTTTGGGAAAAAAGTAACTAAAAATATATGTGTAACTGAATATATAAAAGGGAAAGGGGAATTAAATAGATAAACAATGTAACAAACTCAAGTCAAATCAAACTAAACAATGTACAAATACAAATAGAGAAAAAATATCGCCCCTCCCCCACAAACCGCGGAAAAAGGGCCTAGGTTTGTCTGCGGGAATTGGGCCAAGAAAATAATAATCTCTACCCCCCCCCCCCCCCTTCTCTCACTTCTTTATTTTTTTATTTTGTTTTAGTAATATTGGAAATTATAAATGCGGAAAGGTCCTTCTGTCTCCGTGCCTCGACGTCGAGTCAGGGGTCGAGGCGGGGAGATAAACTGGTGATTGGTCTGCCCCAGTCCTGTGGAGAATTCGTTTCAGATTCACTGTGCCCATCAGGCGCGCGAAGCAGGGCTGAGCAAATAATGCTGAGAGGCAGAGGTGGTGGAGGGACCCCTAAATAATAATAATAAAAAAAAAAAATAAAGTGTCTTCTATAGTTATCTCAAAACTTAACTTTATTCCCTTCGTATTTTTCGACCTAACATAAATTGTTCAGTCCACACATTCAACTCAAAGAAACGTTGACAATAGTATGCACTCACCCTTACATGCCGTCCGTTCCTTATTATCATTATCAACTTCAAAAATTTGACAAATTTCGTATCTTTGAACTCTGCTATATATATTACTATATCACAAAAGTAATGTTTCAGCTTTCCTCTGTTCCTGCACTAAATACTTTAAATAATAAAATAAAAGAAAGAAAACCTTGGAAATATTCTTAACTTCACGAAAGGAATTATTAGATTTATTATTAATTCTAGATAAGCCTTTTTAAGCTCGTCGATTTATTTATTTCTGCTCCAATTTTGTGCACACAATAGTGTCGAGTTATACTCCAAATTTTGCTACTTAAGTAGAAGACTATCACGAAGTGCAGTTTAGTAATACTTTAATACTAGAGCTTTCACATATGACCCGGATTGTTGGACTTCTTGCACAATGATTCATGTGGCACAGTGACCTGGGATATTCCGACCATTACATGTTACTTACAATGCAATGGGAGAGGTCGATATTGTCAGTCATATGTGACGTCCGTGACAGCGATGAGTGAGCAGAAAGTGCCTCGTTCCGTGGTACAAAGTTTTAAGTGGGGCAATGATCTACAATTGTTTGAATGGTATAAAGCTTTTCGGGATGGGAATACGCGTGTTGAAAATGAACCGCACGTCACGTACAAAAACTTTTATGACATCGGAAAACATCGAAGCGGTGAATGGAACTGTAAAGTACAACAGAGTCATTACAGTATAGTAAATTAAAATTACTCAAGAAGTAAACATTAGTATAGGTAATGCTCACTTTGTTGTGAAAAATAAACTGGGTTATCACAATGCCAATATTCGTTGCATTCATCGGACATTGACTGAGAAAAACAAGTTGATGCCCATCCATGGACAGAATCAAACAATTCATGTAAGACATATTTCACACTCCCATTATAGCCCAGATTTAGTTCCCAGTGATCATAACCTGTTTGCATGGCTAAACATGAGCTAATGGGACGTCATTTTGAGGACAATAATGCCGATATCACAACTGTTCGAGGGTACATACGTACCCAGCCGGAATCCTTTGAAGAGGTCGGGACGGGCGTAAGTCATAGTGCTGTTACCGCCCATACAATTCATTTTATCTTATCTTATCCTTTGAAGAGGAGATAAAACAGTTTCCAGAACAGTGGGAAAGATGCGTTCCAATACAGGGGAACTACTTCGAGTAATAACATGCTTTGTAGGCATTTCGATTCCACTTTTCAGTCACTGCAGTAATCATTATGTGTGCTTGCATACATGCATGAATATGTGTTTATCTGCATTCATTTTTTTTCTTCTTTCAAATACATATAAATGCATTTGTACCTTAAAATTGTATTAATGTCTTTCTTAATGTTTCTTTTTCTTGTAGGTTAGATCAAATATTAGGAAAACAGGGTTCAAAGGCGAAGGACGTGTACGCATCCAAAATAAGTTTAGCCTCAAGAGTAGTTAAAATAGAAAGACAGGTAATAATTTTACTATTTAATTCGTACAAATACCAAGAGCGAGTGTGAAAAATTTCTACGAATTTTCTTTAACGAAAAACAGATTATTTATGTTTATGTTGTATTTACTTGTCTTGATTTTTTATCTGTAAACTTGACTAAACTTTCCTTCATTGTATGGGGTATGCACTTCAGATCTATAATCATTAGCTTACATTCACTAATAATACATAAGAAAGCTATACTATTAAAACCTTGCATGCATAAGTAGTAGGCCTTCTATTATTATTATTATTATTATTATTATTATTATTATTGAGTCATTCCATGTCAAATCAACCAAAAAAATGAGATTTTGACACTCATCATATCATCTCATATTTTAATGAAACTTGACGTATTTAAGTAACCACACCAATTTTTTCATCTCTAACTTACTTAGTTCTCATTTTATAACCAATTAAAATTTTGGAAGGTTGTCATTTTTACTATTTCCGCAGCTGAAGAGGCAGGTTTCCCTTTCAGAGGGGAAAAAATCATATCTTTCTTAATTATAACTGAATCTTTGTGAACATTTAGATTATTATGAATGGAGATATGAGAAATTTAAAAAAAATCGGAGAAACCTCCATCCAATGTTAGAAAACAAGAAAAAAATATTCTGTTAACAATTTTATGATTTTTGTGAAGAAAACATGGTCTAACATAAAGTCAAATATCAATAAAAGCGAATGGTATAATCAGAGAAACCTTTTCCACCTATTCATTCTAGAGTTAATTTCTGTCATGCAAAAAAGTAAAATTAATGGCTTTTTCATTCCTTCCAATATTTTTTATCTTAACTTTTACCCTGTGGAGTTTTATTTATTTATATATACAGAACAAAGTACTCAGGATGTGGAGGATGATTCGGGATATGACTTCTGACATTGAAACAAGAAAAATTGTTCCTATTAATGTGGGTGAAATTCCGATTAGTTTTGGAGATACAGCGTTTCCAACTTGGAACCCAAAATTGACGTCTCCAGTGATAGGAAAATGAATAATTCTCGATAAATCAGAAACGATGCATTGAATGAAAATTTCGTTTGCGTAAATTTGTTTCTAACAACACTGTGATTATCAGGAGCGGAAAAAAACACGATGTCATCGTGCTCTCAGTGTTGCCAACCTGATATAACTTTTAAAAATTTAAGTGGCACAGCGTCGTATTATTGGATATTTAGCATTCCCTAGTGATGATAAACAACATAATAAAGCTTACACTGTAGTGTTGGAAACTATGGATAAAACATGAGATGAAATAACTTAGGAAAATATGTAGTTTGTAGGGTAAAGGAAGGTTATTTGGTGATAATTTTTACGAGACCTGTCACCGAATAGTCCGTTCCCTTCCGAAGCTACCAAAAGGTCTGTGTATTAACACTGTAACCTTCATGATATGCCATCTACTTTCAATCCACTATCCGTGCCATGTAGGAGTCGCCATCGCTCAGGCGGTAGCGCGTCTGACTACGGATCGGCGGCCCGGGGATCAGCATCCCGCTGGAGACTTTTTCTCGCAGTATGCCCATGCCTGGCGTTCTGAGGTGCACTCATCCTCCTATCAAAATGAGTACCAACGTGTCCTTGATAATAATGGGCACATTTGGAAGGTAAAGGCGGTCGAGCATGGACTGACCACTAGGGTGGGCCGATTTTCTTTTCAGATATTGGGGTTCGAGTTCTCATCAAAAGTTGTGCATTGGTACCAAATAAGGCCATGCCAAATGTGGCCGTCCTAAAACAATATTTAACCGGGGCAAATTGTTTTTACCAAAACAAGGAATAAAAATATTATACCAGTTTCCACATTTTGGGGTTCGAGTAGTTATGAAAAGTTGTGCATTGGTACAAAATTTAGCCATGTAAAATGTGGACCTTCTTGGCTGATTTCAAACTAAAATTTTTGCGAGCTTCGGGATCCGGCTAGATACTTTTTGATCTGGCTGTGTTTCGGCGAACAAACATAGCATAACATTCTACAACTTTTGCACGCAACTCCAACTTAAAATTTCTTTAAAAAAAAAAAAAAAAAATACTGCCCTTTTCAAAAATTATTATATTCTCAGGTTCCCGGATAAATATTGTTTCATCCGGCTGTGTTTGGGGCGATCAAACATTCAATAACTTTTGGACGGTACTCAAACAACTTTTTAATAATATATTTTTTCGGATACCTCAAAACGGACGTTTTTTTTTTTTTTTTTATTTTTTTTCAGATTGAGTAGCGTGCAAAAGCTGTAGAATGTTATGCTATGTTTGTTCGCCGAAACACAGCCAGATCAAAAAACATCTAGCCGGGCTCCGGAGCACGCGAAAATTTTAGTTTGAAAACGGCCGAGAAGGGTCACATTTGACATAGCTAAATTCCGTACCAATGCACAACTTTTCATAACGACTCGAACCCCAAAATGTGGAAACTGGTATAATATTTTTATTCCATATTTTATTGCATATAATATTTTATTGCATAATATTTTTATTCCAAAAAAAACAACAAAAAAACAATTGGGCCCTTTAGGGGTCCAAAGGGTCAGGTTCAGTATTGTTTCAGGACGGCCATATTTGGCATGGCTTTATTTGGTACCAATGCACAACTTTTGATGACAATTCGAACCCCAATATCTGAAAAAAAAATCGGCCCACTCACCTTACTTCGTACCGTGGGTACAGAATACGTGGAGCGCTACCTCCACATTGTCACATGCACCGTTCACGACGCGTGCGTATCACACAGGGGTTGGTTTTACCTGTTTTTTTTTTTTTATTCGTACCCTGTAACAAAGATCAGTCAATGGTCTGAAATCTAAGAGAAACGTTGTGTTGTTAAATACAGGTACGTTAATATTAAGTGAAATCCATGGGATGTGGTCTAATGTTTATATGCTATATTCCATTCTGTGCACAAGAATCTGCAATATGTTTTTCAAGGACAGAAAAGTTTAAAACTTCATCAGTGTTTTAGCACAGACCTTACGGGCTTTCAATTAATATTAAGCCAGTGAGCCTCATCTAAAACTGTGAAAAACACATGCATTTTCTGTAATACTTCTGAAAAAGCCGTCACTTCTTCAGACAATCATGATGATGCCTGGATGTGTTCGAAATGTAAATTTTCGTATTTACAAGATGTTAAAAGCAAGACGGTGGAAACGGGATTCAGCGCAGCTTTTTCATCTAACCATTTCATGAAAATTGTCAGGTACAGGACATTGACGAGGATATAACAATGTTCCTATGCAACAACTGTGGTAAAAAATTGTCTAATGAATCAGGCTGGTACATTTGTTTCATGTACATTTGGTTAAGAAAAGTTCGGGTTAATAATTAATAATGTGACCAAATAACGTACCCATTTTCACCAAATAACCTTTCCCTCTTGCGTTTTGTTTTCATTGTTTTTTTAAATTATGGTGTGTCTGTTGTATCTTAGGAAACTTGTGGGAAACACTGCCTACAAGGATGGTTTCAATATCTAACTATATTTTAATGAAAAAAGGCATTTTCCTCACACAAACAATCATTTAATATAAAAATATCACCAAATTACCTTATCCTACCCTATAAAATCCCGAAAACCTTTCGAGTATGATACATAGTTTACAACACTGAAGTGCGTGCTTTATGTATGTTGTTTATTATTACTAGGGAATGCCAAATATCCATTAATACGACGCTCTGCCATTTAAAAATTTTAAAAGTTATATCAGGTTGGCAACACTGAAAATCCGATGACATGTTTTTTTCACTCGTGATATTCACCAAGTTGTTAGAAACAATTTACGGAAACGAAATTTTCATTCAATGCATCGTTTCTGATTTATCGAAATTTATTCATTTTCTTATCACTGGAGGCGTCAATTTTGGGTTCCAAGTTGGAAACGCTGTATCTCCAAAACTAATCGGAATTTCACCCAAGAACAATTTTTCTTGTTTCAATGTCAGGAGTCACATCCCGAATCATGCCCCGCATCCCGAGTTCTGAATCACTCTACGTATATATAAATAAATAAAACTCTACAGAGTAAAAGTTAAGATAAAAAAATATAGGAAGGTATGAATAGGTGGAAAAGGTTTCTCTGATTATACCATTCGCTTTTATTGATATTTGACTTTATGTTAGACCATGTTTTCTTCAACAAAAATCATAAAATTGTTAACAAAATATTTTTCTGACTTTGTAACATTCGATGGAGATTTCTCTTATTTTTTTTTTTTCTTAATTCCTCATATCTTCATTCATAATAATCGAAATTTTCACAATGATTCAGTTATAATTAAGAAATATATGATTTTTTTCCTCTGAAAGGCCAACTTGCCTCCTCAGCTGCGGAAATAGTAATGGGTGTCATGGCTTGGTTAAACTGACATGGAACTACTCTTTATTATTATTATTAGGACAGATCTTAAATAAATTGCCCAACCAAACTTCCATAAAAAGAGCATCTTCAGATAAAAATTATTCAAAATATAAAACTGAAAAATAATGTTTTACTGTGAAATTTGAAATTTACAAATGTAGATACATTTACTGAATAGCTGTCATATTAGGTATCTGGATCATTACTTTCTACTGTTCTACTAATATGGTCATGCCTGTATAATACGAAACCTTTTTTATCTGAAGAGTTAAGTGTCAGAGTCATCTAGACACCAGGTAATACATTCGAGTACATTATACCTAAACTAGAGAGCATATTAAAAAAGAATGTTCCCGTAGGATTTCCATCACCAAATTTTATTCCGATGCTGTTCACACGACATTGTGTTATGTACATGCAAGAACAAAAATTTCGTATACAGAAAAAATACTTTACTCGCTAAAAACAAGCTGTCGTGTCTGGCACTTTCAAATAATACGCATACAGTGAGTATTCAAAAGAATGCATCATTACGTTCAAGCTTAGATTATTTTATTTTGTAGTGACAATACAGCTGTTGTTATAAACTGTGTAACGCAGATAGCAGTGACGATATAGCTGTGGCTATGCACTGTGTAATGCAGAAAATGTAGAAGAGCGAATGTATTATGACATGTGATGAACGATCAAAACTATTCACTCGTTATAAAACAAGAAGTTGCTGATACACGGGCGGGATGAATGGCATAGATGCAAAAGATTTATCTTAGAGCGTGTTGCGGAATATCAAGTTGGAAACAACAGTTTCATCGGAAACGAAGTAGTTCCTTGATCGACCTTTCGTTTTCTTAAGCAAGATCAACCCATGGGGTCGACTACTACTTCAAACTTGTCCATCATAACATGCGCTGTGTACCTTCAATTCGGACTCTGTTATTTTCCTGTTGGTTGTTTATTTCTACAAGAAAACAGCAGAGAAAAACTATGTGGAATCTATTTCAGTAACGATAATGTGCATTTTTCTTTGCAGGCGTAATGATCTGAACCCAGTCTGAAGGCGCACACGCATTAGGAAAATAACGTTTCACTTGTTCTATCTTCGCGAAGTCGTGGTCACACGAGCAATAACTATGTCTGGGTTTTAAAAAAAATCACGTATGCTCAATACACCGAAATTTTGACAACTTCTGAAGCACATACCCTAACAAAAGAGGCCGGCCGGGTAGCCGTGCAGTCTAAGGCGTTATGCAAACGACTCGTAGATCCCAGGTTCGAGTCCCGGCAGGGGCATGGATGTCTTTTAACTCCAACGTGACGGACCGAAGTCAACAGTTACTAGACTGGTCTATATAAAATAAAATTTTCCAAAGTTTTTACCTAACAAAAGAGCAATGATAATATTTATATTTGTCCGCCACAACTATCGCTGTACAGTATTAATGTCAGTAACATCAATAGTCAGTTTGGTTTCAGTGTGATACTTTAAAAAGGTTTCAATTTCCTGGGCACTAGCCTCATTCCAGACGTACAGTACATATAAGCAGTACAACTGAGCTTATCATCTACACACAAATTATACGTTCATAACTGTCTTTTGTAGTATGCGATTCAGTATTCAGGGATGGTGTGGTCAATGTCTGCTGTAGATAAAACACTAAAACTACTTTAGGGCCATTGGAGTATGTCGACGTATTTTTAGACTGACGTGCTGCCTCGTCCTTCCGTAAGTATAGTTCCTTATCCCGTTTTACCAGATCCTTCTCTGAACCACTAGGAAACGTTTGCAGCTTCATGTTTAAATGCATCGCATTTCTGGTAAGTGCCTTTCTGGTACGGATGAAAATTAAAATTCCTTATATAAACTGTGTAAAATGGTCAAATTGAGATCAAGAGAAAGATATTAATGATATGAGATATCCTTTCGACTGTACTATAGTGGTGAACCTGCAAATTAATTCTTGCCACACATGTCTGGAGCCAATCCTTTGTTTACATTTACGAGCAAATATTATTCGACCAACAATGATTTGCAAAGTTTCTTTGATGAATTGCCTGCACAGCTTGCTCTACCCGTGGGCTATCCTGTAAGTGGTAGATACATGTCTTGTCCTTGCGTGAAGTATAAGCTTCAATACGTTTTATCTTAACAAGCATCACTGAAATTACGCTGCATATGAAAGCAGGTTGCAACCCCGAATCAAGTTCATAAGAGTTTTTATAAATTTGTTTTATCCTGTTTTTGTCGATGACCTAACGGCGTTCTCTTTGACACCCACACGCACTCTTTTCTAAAACCCTGGCCGGTACTACTTTGCCATTTTTAGATATATACTCATCTCCTACCTAGCAATTTGCTTTCTTATAATCTTTCTAGAGGTATTCCTCACATGTTTTTTGCTCAGGCAGTATTGATACCATGGTCTAGAAAGTAAGATGTAAAGACTTAAATCACTACATATGAGAACAAAAGTGCCAGATGCCTATATACCACGAATAAAAATAGTATTGTTTTACGCATGATATTCCTTAATTAGATATCAACATATTTTTTAACACATGACTATATTGCACACTTACTTGAATTGCTGTCCATCCATACTGAGTGCATACGATCTGTCGATGTCACTGTTATCATAAGAACATAAATCGTTCTGCATATCGTAATGTTTCCCTTGAGGGAGCGCCTTAATTGCCACCGCAACGCCCAGTGTATCTGAGTATGGCGCCGTTACTGTAATTTATTATTTGGTAGGTAGAGCAGGTAGAGTGAATGAAAGGACCGGTGTTTGTCTTCTTTTTCCTTCACCTTTTATTAAAAAATACAGAGTCCGTAAAGTTAATAAAAAAGAGTCTCCCGTACAAAACTATGGAGATCTAATTGTGAGGTACAAAGTATCTCAATTACTTTCTCTATAAGTTTCCTGAATTGCTGTTGATGTTGGCCCAAGCAACGGCCTGTTGCCTGGCAGTAGTTGGCCCAAGTAACAGGTTGCTACCTGTCAGAGAAAGGAAGTCCAATCCCGTAGCAGATCTGGACTTAGGAAGGATGGCCTATCTCGTAGCAGATCCGACCAAGGTGAGGGAAGAGGAGAAGTAGAATAGTGCTGCTTGAAGTTGCTCGACGGCTTTTATTCTGTTCTGGAGTGCTGACTCTGCAGTTCCGGACGTCGTCTGCCTCCTCGGCCGTCTTCGGTTGCTGTCATCGGCTTTCTCCGTCTTCCACTACTATTTGTTTACAAGTCAAAGCACGTGTTTTTACTCATACTGCGTACTCCGTCTTTTACTACTGTTTGTTTGTAAAAAAAAAAGCACGTGTTTTGCGCATACTACGATAGCACGTGTTTTATACACACTTCGTGGCATAATTCACATCACTTTACAATATTCATGCTTACAGTCATTTTCCACGTCCTATAAGCTACTATGTTCATTTGAAGTGCAACAAATCACCACTAGAGGCAGCACAGATTGTATCGAATTACCACATAGTACTCGATACAGTCTGCACCCATTTCGATTGTATCGAAAGTACTCTCTAAGTTAAATGCTAATATCTAGAGGCGGTCAGTGGTACTAACTATTAAATTCTAGTTTTGGTGCTTAGGCGACTCTGGCACTCAACCCTTCATGTTTTACTGTAAAACATTCCTTTTCCTTTCCTTCTATTTTTATCTTTTTCTTTGATGTTCCTTTATTTGTGCGAAGATAGCCAATGTTCAGAGAGGAAACGTTAATTAATTCATTTCGCATTTCTGTCCTGAAAATAATAGGCAGCCTACTACTTAAGTAAGTTAAAGATGTAAGATTTGTGTAGCCGTTAGCTTAAGAAAATCGTGAAGTGTTTATTATGGGAAGGTGAAAGTCAATGTTTGATCGTGTGGTTTCACATTTAGGCTAAAGGGATGCTACAGAGGGTCTGAAACTTGTTATATTAGTACATGAAAACATATCAGTTTTATATAAAGAAGATAACCGTGCAAGAAATAGTTGTATACACTTCCAAGCTTTACATGGGTCCAGTTTCGTCTCACATTGATATGTGAATGATAAACTGGTTATGATAAATCATGAACAGGTTGACATCCGCAAAATAATCCCTCAAGCACTTATATAGTAAAATATAGGTTTATACTGTTTAATTATTCAATCGTTCATTCATAACTACTTTAATTTCAGCAATTAAGTGATTTATTTGTTAGTGTTTGTGTGTTATTAATTTCTGTGTGTATATTCATATCTAAGGTACGTAAGTTTATTTTTCAATATTTTATATAATTTTGGTAGCACATAATCCTATCTATATTTGTACCTTCTTTTTATCCTAACATTCTGTTATTTTATTAATTTTCCAGCAAAAACTTCTACACATTTTCTGTGTGTATTATAGGAAATTTAAATTGCCTGTATTTTATATATAGTTTTTAGGTAGATGGATAAATTATTAGGTAGACGCTCTTTTCCTTCATCTCAAACTTTCTCTCTCTCTTTCTTTGTTTGTTTGTTTTCACATATGCCAACATACTTTTTAAAAGTCTTTTTTAATACTGTTAACTCACCACTATATAAACCCTTGTCACCCTAGTCTCTGGATGGCAAAAGGCAGACAGCTTTTTTACGCAACGGCGTGGGGTCTCGATTGTCCCACGCTTCACTTCCCTTGCTGGGTAGGAATTTAAGGTGTCAGCGAGACCAGATTATATTCTGGGAATAACATATTTTTCATCATAACGGGCTTATATGGTCTCATATGTTCGATGGAGCGTTATCTTTTAGCATAGAAGCAGGATATTCATACTGGGTTATGTTCCATATCGGCAGAGATGTCCACATGATCCAATATTTTCAAGTCTGATACTTGGAATTACCATGTACTTTTTTGATTAAAATACGTATCGAATAATTTCCGACAGTGGGTTCTTACATGGACTTCAGGATAATGTGCCTAAACGTATTATTGAGAGTTTCCAAGTAGTGTTCCTTATGTGGTAGTTTCGAACTACACGTTTTGGGGTAGATGCGGCACAGCTTTTTATTTCATTCTTTCTCTGAATGAGTACAATCTTGATCGATGACTAAATATATCCTAGGTACGGCGATAACTTTTTGTAGGCTATATATTAATTTCGTTTCTTCTCCGGTCTCCTGGTTGCAGGGGACTTCTGAATGTGGAGGTAGTACCTAGTTTCAAGGCGATGTTATATACCGCACGGTTTTATGCAGCCATCTTCATTTTCTTACCCCCGTCGGCAGTTTCTCCGTATATTTAAAGCCCGCCGCGCTACATTTCTCAGATGATGAGAAATTTTGAGTAATAAAAATAGGTATTAATAAGTTACTTTCATAGCGAATTTCTCCAAGAGGGATTGTTGTTGCCTGAAACGTCCTTTTTCTTTCCTAATGTAGAGGAGTCACCCTAGTTGGTGGGTTATCTGACAATCGCGTAAAGAATTAGAACTAAGAAGTTTCGATATTATTATATTTATCTAGCTTAGCTTACGTGCAGGTTACTATAACATTAGTTAGATCTTTCTCGCTGCAGTCCACTAATAATGGTGCTTCCGTTCCTACTTTTTCTCGTAGCTTGGTTCTGCATGACGGACCAATTCTTTGATGCAAGCGGAAACCGGCTAGTAGTACAATTTATTGAAGGTGCTTGGTAAATGATGACTTACTTGATTGCCTAAATAATAAAGAAATACTCCTGAATATGATTGAAGGAAGCTAGAATAACCTTACCTCAACTCTATTAGTATTTTATTCTGATTATTTGCTCAGCGTTGCAAAAATTACGAAACCAATGTACCTACTAGTTCGCCAGTCGATAGTATAGTTTGTAAATTCAAGGAACCTGTATCAGTAATTTGGTTCTGCAAAGTCAACATTCTTCTGTTTTCTTTTGTTATTCTGTTAGGAAACTAGAGCGTGTCTACCTATACCTTTTGTAGACATATGTGCCATAACTTTGTCTAATCACGGAACTTTGGTAGCTCTGAAAATAAAGTACTTAGAGATATTCTTTAAGCTGTCGTTCAAACTACAAGAAATCTCTTTTATTTCAAGAACTTATGAGATCAAATATTAATCTTATCCCTAGAGCTATTTGTGTATTTAGCTATTAAGTATATCTACATATATTGGTATTAAATTGTGGCCTTCATTGACATCAAATGTTGTTGGCTTCACAATTCATTTTGAAAAGGACTTTTTATTTTATTTTTCTGGATTCTGAATGCATATTCTTACTACCGTATTTGCATATTAATTTGCATCTATCAATGGCATAGAGGAAACTTTATACCCCTAGATGAAGCATTAGTCAATATATACGATAAATAAGAATCCCTCATTCTCCCTCAGTAAATATCATCATATTGCCCTAGGCGAAGATTATATAAGTTTGACAAATTATGAAAAAGTATTATATCTGAGAGAGAGAGAGAGAAGAGAGTAACTATATATTATATTTATACATTTTAAAATTATAATAGCTAGTACAACAGGGCTTGGTTATCTTTAGCTTTTAGGTGTAAGCTCTACTTCTCGTTTTGCACAGATAATATCCACTACAACGTAGATATCGTTACACTGTGCGAAAAAAAACTTGCATTTATCTGATTTTGTTCTTTGCCACTCAAAATCCTCTGCGATTTAAGTTTAACTTGAAGATTAGGTATCGAGATCATTTAGATCCCTTTGCTTCATGCCTCATTCATGATAAGTAGAAACATAGATAAAAGTGGGCAAAAAGTGCTTCATTGAATAAACTAGCATTCCATCTGCATTTTATTGAAGATGATTCGATTAGATGTTGTCTTAATTATTTAGATTGTGTTTATGTTGTTGCTTGTAACTTCGTGCTAAGTAAGTTATATTTCGAAATTTCATTCGGAATATTATTTCAAGAGATTCTTTCTAAAGGAATATTACTTGTGTAATTTGTTCATATGTTATTGTGTACTATCTGCAAATACGAGTTATGGGTGTGGGTGTTATAATATATAAAGATTAGATAAAGAGTGACTATATAGTTGATACCTAAACTGCACTGTTGGTTCTAAAATTGTTGTTATCAGTTCACTCTGCTTTAATATACGGTGAAACTCATTTTGTTAATTTCAAGAATGAAAAATACAATTACTGCTCAGTTCAGAACGATAAATTGAACGAATATCATTCATCCTACTATACCGTTTGTCCAATAGTTCTGTTGAAGCTAAAATTCATTGAATTTTTATTTATGTCCTTTTGGCATCTTTAGCTCAGGCCGGGATAGGGTATAGTAAAGGAAGTTATCGATCAATGCCTTACTTAAGGTGCCATCGCGACTTAGCCTGGTGAAACTGAGGGGAAACCCTGAGTACAGGATGGTCGATGGTGAGGTTCGAATCTACTATTGCCCATCCGCAGTCCGCGACGTTACCATCTGGAAGCTAAAATTTATATTTTCGTAAATTCTTCATAAATAAAAACATAGATTGACGAAATGTCTTGTTTTAAAAGACGGTCTTTATCCATTTTTGTTGATATCAATTAACATTCTACCAAATGAGGACTGTTAATCATAGTGGTGTAAGTCAGTTGCAGTGATTATGAAAGATAATTTTAAAAAGAAGTAGATTCTCAGACATACATTAATTTGGAACTCATATGTACAGTCAATTCGTCATTTTCTCTACTTTAAATACAAATTTTTAAATGTGTGCATTTAATTATACACAAATTATCATCTTCTGTAGACCAAAATTTTTACAATTGATGACTAAATTTACCAAGATTCTTAGTCCTCCAAATATTTTGAATTAGCGAATATTTCGTTCCTTTGCAACCTATTGCTTAAGTGTTATTTCTACGGTATCACATAACAGTATAGGAAACACAGGATTTAGTGAATATTATTCATGCCTCAAACTCACAATGTACAAACAAAGTGTTAGGAAAGCTTATTTGGATGAATAAGTTTTGAATAAATTGGGAAAACAGGGTTTGACGTATAATTAATAGGAAGTTCTCTTTTTCACTCATACTTGCAATAATTATACGTTGTTTGAAACGTTATTCTCACATTTATGTTTATAAGTTCAAAAGATAATTTAATAGCTGTTAACAAAAAATGACACTTTCCACATTAACACAAGACATAAAGAATATATTGAAACTTTTACTATGAATCGATTACTTTTATTAAGTGTTGAGTGTTTGTTAGTAGTAGCAATATGCCTCATGGAATAAGATTATTTTCCTCTTTGTGCACCAGGGAGTACGAATCTAATATAGTATATATATGTAGAGAGAGAATGATATATATATATATAGATATATAT